>CM035195.1:9251056-9274418 GCA_020233015.1 Callinectes sapidus | reverse complement strand
CTTGGTTTCGTTGCTTTCTTGCCCTGCCTCTTGTCTGGTCCACCCCCACCTCGGAGGTAATCCTGAGGTAGATGCCATGATCACTTGGCTAGAAAATACAGCCCTAGGGAGACGAAAAACCACAATGAAACAGGTGTTGTTGTTTGTTGTTGTTGAGTGGCGCGGGAAATATCGCCACGCGCCGAGTCAGTATTGCCAACGTTTCACTTGGCAACGCTGCAGCCCACTCGGTCGCTCGGCGCTCGACCATCAAACATCGCTACCTGTGAAGCTGTAATCGCTATGAGAGTGTCGCCACTTGGTCGCTATCCGCGAAATCGCTATGCAAAAAAACGCTATCTGAGAGGCTTTACTGTACTTCCTTTTTTGTGATGAGTTCTAATTATGGCAAGGTTATTGCTGGAGCCTCACTCACTGGACACTTGGGAGCCATAATATGATAGGCTTGGTTGGTAATTCCCATTGTCACATAGTATTGATTGTATAATGAGATTAGCAGTGAAGGCTATGATTGGCTTGCTTAACATAAAGTATTTGTCAACCCCAAAATTTCTGTTACCCTAATTGGTCACTTATTATTATTATTGTGTGGATGGAGCACCGATGTAAACATTACACTATGTCGCCAACACAGTAAACATCTGTCCCCTTGTCCTGGAGCCATATATATATATATATATATATATATATATATATATATATATATATATATAGGTGCCATCACCTAATTACTTTATTATCATAACAAGATTCATTGATCTTAATGTGCACAATTCCAGGTAAAACTGAGCTCCAAATGACAAGAATATTCATTACTTCCTATTCGTAATGAGGTTTATTGTTGGAGCCTCACTGGACACTTTGGAGCCATATGATAGGCTTGGTTGGTAATTGTCATTACCACCTTGTCACATAATATTGATTTTATAATGAAATTAGGTTTGAAGTCTATGATTGGTTAGCTTAACATAAAGTATTTACTGAGTATAGTTTCTGTTAGCCTAATTGGCAACTGATTACTATTATCGCACATGTGGTGCGTCGATGTAAACAAGACACTGAGTCGCCGACACGTTAAACGTCTGTAAACATCACCTTGTCTTGGAGCCAATAAAATTTGTACATATATATTTAAATACACTGATATATATATATATATATATATATATATATATATATATATATATATATATATATATATATATATATATATATATATATCAGTGTATGTGTGTGTGTGTGTATTTACCTAGTTGTATTATACAGGTTTTGAGCTAGGCTCATAGTGTTCTGTCTCCATTTCTCCATATATCCAACATTTCCTTGAAGTTATGCATATTGGTTGCTGTAAGAACCTCTTCTTATAAACCTTTCCAAGTGTCCACAATTATATGTGAAAAACTGTCCTTTTTTGTGTCCTTTAGACACCGACTCTTTTTTATCTTCCTAGAGTGTCCTCTCATTTGTCTAGTTTCTTTTTCCATCATCACCAGATTTTGCTTGTCCATCTTTTCAATGCCATTTATTATCATATATTAACTATTAGATCTCCTCTCTCTCTTCTATTATAAAGCTATTAGATCTCCTCTCTTCTATCTTGTAGAGTTGGCAGACCCATTTCCTTTAATCTGTCTTGATAGCTCCCTTAATTCTGGTACCATTTTTGTGGCTACTCTTTGGATCCTTTCTAATTTCCTTATATCCTTTTTCGCATTTGGTGACCACACCACTACGACATATGAGTAGCTCCGCGGGAGAACAATCCAAGCGCCATCCTCAGGGAAAACGTGTTTTTGCGCGCAAACGGGAGTTCAAGGCGTCCTCTATCACTTGATGTCGCTTAGATTTTTCTCCCTCTATGTTAATACGGTCTAAACCTCGATAGAATGCCAGGTATTTTTCACCCTTGTTGACATGGAGGCTCTTGGGTAAATTTACTCCGTGGTAGAACAGTCCAAGCGCCTCTGGCTGTGACATCATTGCAGCCAGCCCAGTCCCCAGAGCGGGCGAGATGACGTGGTTAAGGCGTCAGGCCAGTCAGCTAATGGCGGAGCGTGAGATGTCGTGGCGTAAGTAGCGCGTGGCCAATGAGCTGGCCGCTTGCCCTCTCGGGGACTGAGTGTGCCACCAAAGCAGCCTCGGTGCCACAGTCTCGCTTGGGCTACGCCATTCATAGAAGCATCTCTTGAATTGTATTGCATTTCACTTGATTTTAACGATGGCTGCACGCGATTATGACACTGATGTTGATGATCCACTTGCTATTGATGTTGTACAAGGGACAAACGAGAATGAAAATGAATTAGAGACCAGCAGAGGTAGCAAAAAGCCACGTTAAGTGGAAGCCTGCACGAATACTGCTCTTCCGCCTGAAATACAGAGAAGGCTATGTCATCAAGTCGGACTACACACTTGACAACAACAACGTCACCGAAGTACGACAGATGAAAGGGAGGGGAGCTTGGTCCCGTAAGAAGTTCAATCTGAGTACCGTCCCCTTCCCACCCTTGTACGATGCCCCCCTACAACTCAGTGAAGAGAAGCTCAGTGACTTAACAAGCATGTTATGCCTCATGCCAGATGACAAGAAGGCCTTTTACCAGGGCCTCCAGGCTGGCACAATCCAGCACAATGTCTTGCATCCTGACGAGGATGACAACTAATCCTGAGCTTCGGGTGGAGGGGAAGAGACAGGAAAGAGGGGAATTAACATTCAACACTCAACTTTCATACAATTGTGGTAAAGCTACCTTTGATTTTATTTTATATCAGTCTTACAATCATTTCTATTACCTTAGTTTACATGAATACACCTCATTAAGACGAACGCCACACGTGAATAGTCTTTGTTTATCATCAATTCTGATTCAATGTGTGATTAGCTCAAAATTACTTTTCATGTCCCTGGAAAGCTGACATGTTAAGGAACATTTTGGTATATGTTACGCTAAAATCGTATGGCTGATTTTTTAGATATTAAAGATTAAAACTTTAGGAGCGATTTTCTCAGTTTTTCAAAAATGGCACTTGGATCGTTCTCCCGCAGAGCTACTCATATTTCAACCTTGGATGTATCATACTGGTTAGAATTTTTTCATCATATCCTTCCTTATACATGTAGTAGAAAGCCACCCTAATGTTGGTTAACATTCTATATATTGATCCAAATAGTTGATTTATGTGCCATTCTGGACTCATTGTATCCTGTATCACCACCCCTAGATCCTTTTCTTTTTTTGTCTTAGGTATTTCTTCTTCCCATCTTGTAGCTCAATTTTTGCCTTCATTTGCTCTTGCCTAGCTACATCACATGACATTTCTTTGGATTAAAATACAGTTTCCATCTCTTACTCCATTCATCGATCTTGTCTGTCACCTTGTAGCTCCCAACAGCCATCAGTGTTTTTAATAACTCATTAATTTGGCATCATCTGCAAACAGATTCATATAGCTGGTTACGCCACACTGCGTATCATTTACAGCTATCTGGATCATTATGGGTGCTAGGACTGATCCCTGTGATACTCCAATTGTTACTTTCCTCCAACTTGAAATTGCTTCCCTGATCACAGTTCTCATTTCTCTACTGTTCAAATGATCCTGCATCCATTCTAATACAGGTACCTCTCATTTTATGCTTGTTTCTTTTACGTGTTTTTTATTTTATGCGGGGTCCAAAATCCCCCCTGAAATATATAATTTAGGTACGTTTCTTTTAACTTATATGCAATAATTATATATATATATATATATATATATATATATATATATATATATATATATATATATATATATATATATATATATATATATATGGCAAAATTCAGTGACCTTAATGTACACAATTCCAGGTATAACTGAGCTCCAAATGACAAGAATATTCATTGCTTCCTATTCGTGATGAGGTTTATTGCTTGTGCTCCACTGGACACTTTGGACCCATAATATGATAGGCTTGGTTGGTAATTCTCATTGTCACCTTGTCACTTCGTATTATTTTATAATGAGATTACCTGTGAAGGCTATTATTGGATAGCTTAACATAAAATATTTACCGACGCCAATGTTTCTGTTAGCCTAATCGGCAACTGATTATTATTATCGCGCCGGTGGTGAGCCAATGTAAACAAGACACGATACAGAAAACATTCGTAAGCATCACCATGTCTTGGAGCCAATAAAATTTATATATATTTATCTAAATACACACACACACACACACACACACACACACATATATATATATATATATATATATATATATATATATATATATATATATATATATATATATATATATACACACACAAACACACTTACACACATCTGTGTGCGTGTGTGTGTGTGTGTGTGTGTGTGTGTGTGTGTGTGTGTTACAGTTGGACTTAATGTTTACCACAGGGTTATAGATTTGTTTTATCCCTGTTGTATAAGATCACCCTTTGATTTAGAAGCCTCAAAATGTTATAAACATGACTCACCACTCTGTCAGTAAACATTCATCTGTGACAAAAGGAGCTCATCCTGTCAAGGAGCCAATATATTGTGTACATTCCTATTTGAATATATATTAAGTATGTGTGTGTTTGTCTGTAAATGATTTATATATATATATATATATATATATATATATATATATATATATATATATATATATATATATATATATATATATATATATATATATATTATATAACCTATTTACGCACACACACCACACAACACAACACAACACAACACACACACACACACACCACAACACACACACACACACACACACACACACACACACACACACACACACACACACACACACACACACACACACATACTTTTATATATCTTCGAATAGGAATGTACACAATTTATTGGCTCCTTGACAAGATGAGCTCCTTTCGTCACAAATGAATGTTTACTGACAGAGAGGTGAGTCATGTTTATAACAGTGCACTAATTTTGAGGTTTCTAAATCAAAGGGTGGTTTTATACAAAGGGGATAAAACAAACCTATAAGCCTGTGGTAAACATTAAGTCCTACGAAAATGACATAAATTGAATTACAGTATTCCCCCGATTATCGCGGTTAATGGGGGGCAGAACCCCCCACGAAAAGTGAAAATCCGCGAAGTAGCGGCTCTCCTTTATAAAAGCCCCCAAGGCTCAAACTTATCTCAGATGACGTACTTACGGACAGAGAGATAATATGGAGATGAAAAGACCTGTGCAGTACGATGAGATGGAAGACGATGATGAATGACTGCACAGGTTCACGAAGAGCTTTACTGCTCCTTGAATGACACTGCAGATGACGCAGGGGAAGTTGCAGGTGGCGGCGTAGGGGTTGCAGAAGTCGGCGTAGTGGCTTCAGGAGGCAGCGTAGTGGCTGCAGGAGGACGTTCTTCAGGTTTTCGGTGCACAAGGAACATCGTTATTGGAAGTTGTGAGCGTTGCTTTTTCTTCTGGACAAAGATGCTCTTATAAACAGCCATCACGTCATCAATACGATTGCTGAATTCGACGGTTCTGACCATGTTGTCGTCCTCTTCTTGGGGCCTTTATTGGAGGCCTTTGGCAATATTGAAGAGGTCTTGCAAATTATGTAATGTAAGGCAACGTTCTTCAGCTTGGTCACCTTCGTCACTAGCAGACTCCTCTTCCTCCTCACTTGCCGATCTTGTCATTTCTTCTGGGTCCTCGTCTGTCAGAGGGTTTGAGTGGCACTCGATGGGATTGTTTACTTCATCCGCTGTCATATCGGAGAAACCTTCAGTGCCCACCAACCGAGCCAGCCTCACAGCCTTATCAACGGCGGAGTGATGATTCATACATGCTTGCTCTTGGGTGTCACGTGCTTTCCTCGGTGTTGCGGGTTGCCGGAATGGATTTTTTAAATTTATTTTTTTTATTTTTAATACTTTTAATTAATTTTTAATTTTAAATTGATTTTTTTTTACCCACGAAGCACTGAACCCGCGATAACTGAAGCACGAAGTAGCGAGGGAATACTGTATATATATATATATATATATATATATATATATATATATATATATATATATATATATATATATATATGAATAGCTCCGCGGGAGAACGATCCAAGCGCCATTTTTGAAAAACTGCAAAAATCGATCCTAAAGTTTTAATCTTTAATATCTCGAAAATCAGCCATACGAATTTAGTGTAACATATACCAAAATATTCCTTAACATGTCAGCTTTCCAGGGACATGAAAAGTAATTTTGAGCTAAACACACATTGAATCAGAATTGATGATAAACAAAGACTATTCACGTGTGGCGTTCGTCTTAATGAGGTGTATTCATGTAAACTAAGGTAATAGAAATGATTGTAACACTGATATGAAATAAAATCAAAGGTAGCTTTACCATCATTGTGTGAAAGTTGAGTGTTGAATGTTAATTCCCCCCTTTCCTGCCCCTTCCCCTCCACCCCAAGCTCAGGATTAGTTGTCATAATCGAGCACCTGGTCGTCATCCTTGTCAGGATGCAAGACATTGTGCTGGACTGTGCCAGCCTGGAGGCCCTGGTAAAAGGCCTTCTTGTCATCTGGCATGAGGCATAACATGCTTGTTAAGTCACTGAGCTTCTCTTCACTGAGTTGTAGGGGGGCATCATACAAGGGTGGGAAGGTGATGGTACTCAGGTCGAACCTGTTACGGGACCAAGCTCCCCTCCGTTTCATCTGTCGGACTTCGGTGACGTTGTTGTTGTCAAGTGTGTAGTCCGACTTGATGACGTAGCCTTCTCTGTAATTCAGGCGGAAGAGCAGTATTCGTGCAGGCTTCCACTTAACGTGGCTTTTTGCTATCTCTGCTGGTCTCTAATTCATTATCATTCTCGTTTGTCCCTTGTATAACATCAATAGCAAGTGGGTCATCAACATCAGTGTCATAATCGCATGTAGCCATCGTTAAAATGAAGTTAAATGCAATACAATTCAAGAGATGCTTCTACGAATGGCGTAGCCCAAGCGAGACTGTGGCACCGAGGCTGCTTTGGTGGCACACTCAGTCTCTGGGAGGGCAAGCGGCCAGCTCATTGGCCACGCGCTACTTACGTCACGACATCTCACGCTCCGCCATTGGCCAACTGGCCTGACGCCTTAACCACGTCATCTCGCCCGCTCTGGGGATTGGCTGGCTGCAATGACGTCACAGCCAGAGGTGCTTGGATTATTCTCCCGCGGAGTGAATTTACCCAAGAGCCTCCATGTCAACAAGGGCGAAAAATACCTGGCATTCTATAGAGGTTTAGACCGTATTAACATAGAGGGAGAAAAATCTAAGCAACATCTAGTGATAGAGGACGCCTTGAACTCCCGTTTGCGCACGAAAACACATTTTCCCTGATGGTGGCGCTTGGATTGTTCTTCCGCGGAGCTACTCATATATATATATATATATATATATATATATATATATATATATATATATATATATATATATATATATATAATTCGATTTATGTCATTTTCGTTTTGTGCCCTCTCTTCAGGAACACATCCCCCACGTAAATCGAGAGGTACCTGTAGTTTCCCTCACAGTCCACCTGTGGGCTTCAGTTTCCATAAGTCTCTTGTGTGGAACTGTATCAAATGCATCTTTGATATCTAGGTAGGCGGTTCAAGGTCAGAAGGGCCAGCCCGAGGTGTAATTGGGCTGGCAGAGCCGCTTGCTGGCATTGGAGAAGCAGGGGCCCCAGGAGCAGGTCCAGACAGCCCCCCTCGAGTCTTAAGGGCTTTAAGACGGTCCTTATAAGAATGCATCCTGCAGGCTCCCTTTATCGCCTCAATGGACCGATGAGGGAGCACTTGTGCCCTGATTTCCTGGTTCGTGAATTTTATGCCAGGATTTCGAGACTCAAAGGTAACCATCAAGGCCAACTCACCAGGGTCCCACCTCAACTTACGGCTTGCAGCGGTAAGAGCCTCTACCTCCTCCCTGTTGAATAATTCGGGGTGCTACGACCTTTCGTGTACACGTTGTCCCCAGTAATTGACGAAAGACTTTAAGCATATGGCGCAGGTGGGACTATTGTCCCTTCCTATCCCCTCCACCAACATGGTTCAGCGAAATGTGCTGAATCACAAAGTGTGAAAAAATATATTCAGTGGTGCAACTGCAGGGTGACAGTGCATTGTAGGGAAAGTGTTTGCCACAGATTAATTTGCAGATCTATTCTGCAAGTTACTCTGTGTTGCCCGGCAGGAGGCCACATGGAGGCCCTTTCCCTTTAACTAGTTCGAAAAAAAAGTGGACAGCTCCAGACTGCAGGGTTCCAGCCGCTGGATGCTGATCCACCCATTGATGAATCTGCACCCTCCATTGGCAATGTCAAAGAGGCTGTGGCAAAGTTGAGGGGTGGAAAGGCAGCTGGCATCTGCAACATCAGTGCGGAGCTGCTCAAAGCTGGGGGTGAAGCCACGATCTGTGGGTTGCATGCTGTCTTGACTGCTGTATGGCATTCAGGTATCATTCCTCCTGACTGGAAGAAGGGGTTGGTCATCCCTATCTGCAAGGGGAAAGGGGACTGTCAAGACTGCAACAACTACCGAGGAATAACACTACTCAGCGTACCAGGCAAGGTGTTTGCCCATTTGCTGCTGATGCGGATCTGCACTCACCTGCTGAAGCATCAGAGACCTGAACAGTCAGGATTCATGCCCGGTAAGTCAACAACTGACCATATCCTAGCACTTAGCGTACTGGTGGAGCGCCGACGTGAGTTTCAACAGGGAATGCTTGCACTCTATGTCAATCTCAAGAAGGTGTTTGACTCAGTGCATCGAGAGACACTGTGGGATCTTCTGCGTCTCCGTGGGATTCCTGCAAGAATTATTGATCTATTAACTGGCCTGTACTCTGGGACTGTAAGTGCTGTGAAGTGTGGAGGAGGTGTGTCCAGCTTCTTCCCTGTGAATACAGGTGTGAGGCAGGGCTGTGTGCTTGCTCCATCACTTTTCAACACATGCATGGATTGGGTACTAGGCAGAGTTGTGGAACAAAGTCATTGTGGAGCATCTGTCGGCAACACCAAGATTACAGATCTTGTTTTTGCTGATGATGCAGCAATCTTCGCTGAGTCACTGGAGGTTCTGGTAATGGCTCTAGAGGCACTGCACGAGGAGGCGAAGCCCTTGGGACTCAAGGTTTCTTGAGCCAAGACCAAGGTCCAGGTGTTTGGAGGTGTACTGGATGAAACAGTACAGTCTGTCCATGCGTGTGGTGAGGGCATTGAGAGATCTTGAAAAACTCCACATACCTTGGTATTGTAGTGCATAATGATGGTGGGTCAAGCCAAGAAGTCACACGGTGGATTGGCCTGGCCCATGGCGTTATGGACTCGCTCAACACGACTATTTGGCGTTGTCAATACCTGTACAGACAGACAAAGATTTGGATCTTCAAGTCGCTGGTGATCCCTGTCTTAATCTATGGTTGTGAGACATGGGCACTGAACACCGACCTGAAGAGGCGAATTGATGTCTTTGGTACTAGATGCCTTCGCAGGATCATGGAATACTGCTGGTATAACTTTGTGTCAAATCAGCGATTGTTCCGTGAGACAGATTCGAGGCCTATTAATAGCATAGTCCGTCAGCGCCACCTGCGGCTATATGGGCATGTGGCGCGACACCTGGAAGCCGATCCTGCTTATCAGGTTGTTTCCGTAAGGGACAAACCGACTTCAAGGAGGCCAAGGGGGTGCCCACAGAACTCTTGGCTGCAGCAAGTCGATGCCTCCTGCTGGGAGTCACTTGGTATGGGAAGGGAGCCTGCATGGAGACATGAGTGGGGTAGGCGAGGCAACCCGCCCCCCGGTGTATGCCCTCCATGATTGATTGATTGATAGACAGCAGGGTTTCCAGATTCTTTGCCGAAATTATTGTACATATCTTTAAAAAAATATATATCGTTTCTTGAGCTAGATTATTGTAAACCAAGTACTCACCACCTTACTCTTTGCTGTTGAATGTTAGGTAGAACAATAACACATGTAAGTCCGTAACTTAATGCCCTTCATTGTGAAGCTCCCAATAAAGAATAAAAAGGCCTCCCCCAGGTCCCTGCCCCTCTCTCATCCACTTGCCACTCCCCCTCGATACAAGAACGAACTGAGCAGAGCCCCACCTCTCTCCCTCCCTCCTCCCCTTCTTCTCTCTCTCTCTCTCTCTCTCTCTCTCTCTCTCTCTATATATATATATATATATATATATATATATATATATATATATATATATATAGATATATATATATATATATATATATATATATATATATATATATATGTGTGTGTGTGTGTGTGTGTGTGTGTGTGTGTATATCTATATATCTATATATATATATATATTTTTTTTTTTTTTTTTTTTTTTCAAGTAGAATATATTCCCCCAGTAACACTTAGAAAAGAAATTATTTCAAGAAGTGTAAAGTATTATATAAAACTGCAAGTCATTGTATTATAGCACGCACTATATTTTTTATCTTACTGTGTGCAAAATTATTTTGTATTTGTGTGATAATTATCGTACATCTGGGAACCTGGGTAAACAGCATCCACCCATCCATCTCTGTTTCCGATTCCTTCTATTACTAGTGTATAGAAACATTAGGTTCATGACATGATTTTCTTTTTCTGAATCCAAATTGCCTATTAGATATAATTCTGTTGTCTTCCAAATATCTCACCATTTCTCTTTAATTAGTATCTCACATATTTTGCTGATAACACTTGTTAATGAAACTGGTCTATAATTTAGTGGGTCAGTCTTCTTTCCTCCTTTGTATATGGGCACTATGTTGGCCCTCTTCCACTCTTGTGGCACCCTCCCCTTCCCTTCCCAAATTGGCTATAATAGTTGATCATTACATTCCCTTAGTGTCCATCCTGACACTCCATCAGGTCCCATTGCTTTTCTTACATCCAGACTTCCCATCAGTTTGCCAAGATCTTGTTTCTGTACCACAACCTCCTTGAACCCCTCCTGTGCCTCTGTCATGTTTGGTTCTACAAATGTCCCCCTCTACTGTGAATAAAGATTTGATGCTCTCATTCATAATTTCACAAAGCTCTTCTGTTGTTTAGTATGTTTTTTCTCCCTTTACTATTTTATCTATGGTTTCTTTAAACTTCATCTTTCCATTTATAGGTTTGCTTTATCCCTGTTGTTTAAGACCACTCCTTGATTTAGGAACTTCAAAATTGGCGCACCATACTATACAGCTGTGTGTGTGTGTGTGTGTGTGTGTGTGATGCACGGTGCAGGCCAGCCACCCTTGGCTCTTTATGTCTGACAGCGTCTAGTGAAGGAGAACTTGTTCCCATAATCTTGTTCGCTTTATTCTTTTTTATACAAAAATAACTTCTATACTACAAATTGTACCTTCCTCTTAACATACATGAGATTCAAACTCTAATATCTATGAGAAGAGCGCAATATCGACTATATAAAATATAAATATAGTAGTTCCACTGTTTCCCTTTATGATATGAATAACCAAATTCATATTAGGAGGATAAAAACTACTAAAAGAAAGGTTATTAAAATAAAAAATAATAATTTCAAAGAAATATGAATCAAAGAAACTTTATGATGCCTGTTTAAAAAGGGCACTTCCAGAAGCTGTACAGCAGTTTACCGCTAAGCCACCCAGAAGGCTTACAGCAGTTTTCGGGTTAAAATTATACTGTACCCTATTGCAGGTATAACCATATTTTACTCTCATGTATACTCTATATATGCATATTGTACCATATTGTAGCCAATGAGTATGTGTGCGAGACAATATAGGCTGTTTACTGTACAGTACAGAACTGTATTGTACTCAATTTACAATGTCCGAACTTTTTCTCTCTCCGGACACGGCCCAGTCTGTATTATTCCGTAAAAACGAGGGCTGACTGCATATATATATATATAGAGAGAGAGAGAGAGAGAGAAATACAGTGGTACCTCTTGATTCGAACACCCTTTGACTCGAACACTTCCCAATCCAAACACATTTGGCGAACAAATTTTGACCTCCAATCTGAACGCAGCTTCTCAATTCAAATAAAAAAAAAAAAAAACACATGGCGGCCGATGCGCCTTCCTGCTAGTTGGCCGGTCTTGCTTGTACTTCTCCACCGTGAACACCTCTCTCTCAGGAACGGCTTTCAAGTCACTGTGGCCCCTAGTTGCCTTGGTTACTCTTGCCCCCAACCCTGATTATCTCCTACCTACTACTCCATTCAATGCAGCTTCTTTTCTGGTCACTGGCAAAGTTATTTACTAATGAAGATATATTGAACACTTTAAACAACCAATGAAGAATGAATTGTTAAATATCATTGTCATTTGCACAACTACGATAATACAATAATTTGTTGTTTTGTACAATAATATATGAGTAGGTCCGCGGGAGAACGATCCAAGCGCCATTTTTTAAAAACTGAGAAAATCGCTCCTAAAGTTTTAATCTTTAATATCTCGAAAATCAGCCATACGATTTTAGCGTAACATATACCAAAATGTTCCTTAACATGTCAGCTTTCCAGGGACATGAAAAGTAATTTTGAGCTAATCACACATTGAATCAGAATTGATGATAAACAAAGACTATTCACGTGTGGCGTTCGTCTTAATGAGGTGTATTCATGTAAACTAAGGTAATAGAAATGATTGTAACACTGATATGAAATAAAATCAAAGGTAGCTTTACCACAATTGTGTGAAAGTTGAGTGTTGAATGTTAATTCCCCTCTTTCCTGTCCCTTCCCCTCCACCCGAAGCTCAGGATTAGTTGTCATCCTCGTCAGGATGCAAGACATTGTGCTGGACTGTGCCAGCCTGGAGGCCCTGGTAAAAGGCCTTCTTGTCATCTGGCATGAGGCATAACATGCTTGTTAAGTCACTGAGCTTCTCTTCACTGAGTTGTAGGGGGGCATCATACAAGGGTGGGAAGGGGACGGTACTCAGGTCGAACCTGTTACGGGACCAAGCTCCCCTCCCTTTCATCTGTCGTACTTCGGTGACGTTGTTGTTGTCGAGTGTGTAGTCCGACTTGATGACATAGGCTTCTCTGTAATTCAGGCGGAAGAGCAGTATTCGTGCAGGCTTCCACTTAACGTGGCTTTTTGCTACCTCTACTGGTCTCTAATTCATTTTCATTCTCATTTGTCCCTTGTACAACATCAATAGCAAGTGGATCATCAACATCAGTGTCATAATCGCGTGCAGCCATCGTTAAAATCAAGTGAAATGCAATACAATTCAAGAGATGCTTCTACGAATGGCGTAGCCCAAGCGAGACTGTGGCACCGAGGCTGCTTTGGTGGCACATTCAGTCCCCGAGAGGGCAAGCGGCCAGCTCATTGGCCACGCGTTACATACGTCACGACATCTCACGCTCCGCCATTGGCCAACTGGCCTGACGCCTTAACCACGTCATCTCGCCCGCTCTGGGGATTGGGCTGGCTGCAATGATGTCACAGCCAGAGGCGCTTGGATTGTTCTCCCACGGAGTAAATTTACCCAAGAGCCTCCATGTCAACAAGGGTGAAAAATACCTGGCATTCTATCGAGGTTTAGACCGTATTAACATAGAGGGAGAAAAATCTAAGCGACATCTAGTGATAGAGGATGCCTTGAACTCCCGTTTGCGCGCAAAAACACATTTTCCCTGAGGGTGGCGCTTGGATATTTCTCCCGCAGAGCTACTCATATACTTATCTTGAAATGATTCTTGTTGGAAATGATGTAAGAATATATTCTACTTGATAAGAAAGAGAGAGGGGGGGAGGAGGGAGAGAGTGGGGGGCGGGGAGGGCAGCCTACTCGGTCTGTTTGCATATCGAATGGAAGAGGATAAGGACGGAGGGAGGGGGAAGAGAGGAATACTGCGATCTGTTCCTGTATTCAGTGCATGGGAGGGGGGAGGGGACCCGGGAGGAGGCTTCATCAGGACTCGGGAGTTTCACACCGAAGTAAATAAGTTTGTTGTTATGCCTTTTTTTTTTTATTGTATTTATTTTTTTTTTTTATGCATTTCATGTCTGTGTTTACTTTGTACTCTCAAAATGCGAAGGATTTCTGTGAATTATGATGAGATGAGGGGAAAACAAGGTGCCAATTTGTTAAATCATGTTGCCACTCCGGGGGGTCAGGACCAATTTTGTTTTTTCCCATTTCTTCTTAACAATGGCTTTTGCGTTCTTGGGTATTGCGGAAATGTTAAGGGACCAAGCTGGGGTTGAGTGTAGTATTTTTTTTTTTTTAATCAACTGGAATAGATCAAATGTTTTTACATTAATTTCAATGGTAAAAATTGCTTCCTGATTCGAATTTTCACAATTCGAAGAGCCAAAAAGAACGAATTAAGTTCAAATTAAGAGGTACCACTGTATTTGTATATATATATATATAGAGAGAGAGAGAGAGAGAGAGAGAGAGAGAGAGAGAGAGAGAAATTCTTTGACTACCTAACTTGTAAAGTGGAGCGCATACTGACTGGCCACTCAATGAAATATCGCATGCAAGTGTAAAGAAACATACCTAAATGATATATTTGGGGGGTATTTTGGCCCCCACTTAAATTCAAAAGCACATAAAACGAGAAGTACCCATATATAGGCCTATGACGTATAAAGATTAGGTGGTAAAAACAATGAATGTGTGAGCATATTTGTCATATTAAGTCAAGATCTGTGAAATGTAGACCAGTTTGGGCAATTCGCTTACACATATTTACCTCAGAAACACTATAAAACTGCGAAAAGTTGGTGCGCCTGAATGGAGTGACAAGGACAATAATCTGTCTCACCAAAGCCAAAAGCAGCTTGAGTTGTTATTGTTTTTTTCATATTAAGCTCCACCCACCATGGAGCTATAGTCACTGTTACTTCACTCCAGGAGTTATCCAAATTTAACAGGGTTTTATTTTAGATATATTAGTGCAACCAACCAACCCAGTGGGAATACTATTGTGTCAAGTACTGTAGGTACACAGCATCCACCCACCTATCTCTGTTCTTACTTAATATTAATCTTGTATAGAAATTTACACATGATCTTGCCTGAAACCAAATTGGCTGTATTTTTGTAACTTCGTTTTCTTCCAAATATTTCATCCACTTTTCCTTGATCACTATTTCACAGATTTTACCCACAACATTTATTAGTGACACCAGTCTATAATTTGGTGGCACAGTCATCTTTCCTCCTTTGTATATGGGTACTATATTTGCTCTCTTCCCATTTTTTGGTACTCTTCCTTCTTCCAGTGAGCTGTTAATCATCTCTTAAATTGGCTGTACCAGTTGATCCTTACAATTTTTTAGCATTCAACTTGACACAACATCCAGCCCCATCACCACCAGGTCTAGCATAGATGGTTCTCTCTCTCCTTTGTGCTTTGTGAGTTCCTCCACCCTTTGGTCAGTAGTGTACTTATATAGTTATTAGAGCCCTTTCCTTTCTTTCAAATTTGGCTGTCCCATTTCTCTTAATTCCACTACCATTCTTGTGGCCGTTCGATCCTTTCTAATTTCCTTATATCTTTTCCTTATATTGTATCATGCTGGTTAAAAAATCTTTCATCATATCCTAATCCATATAATGGAAAGCCACCCTAATTTTAGTTAACACCTTGTATATTGATCAAAATAGTTGGCTTATGTGCCACTCTGGACTCAGTGTATCTTGTATAACTACTAGAAATTTTTTCCCCTTACTCTTCAGTATTAAATCCTTTCCCATCATGTAATCCCATTCTAGCCTTCATTTGCTTTTTTCTAGCTCTATCACATAGCATTTTTGGTACTGAATTCCAATTTTCACTTCTTACTCCATTCATAGATTCCGTCTATATCCCTTGTAACTCCTGACGGTTATCAAGGCTCTTAACTTTCATCGATTTAGCATCAACTGGAAACAAGTTCATTTAGCTGGTCACAATGCACCACATGTCATTTGCATATATCTGGAACATTATGGGTGCTAATACTGAGCCCTGTGGTACTCCACTTGTTACATGTATCCAACTTGAAATTATGTCCATGATTACAGTTCTCATTTCCATATCCTTCAAGTAATCTTGCATTCACTCTAATATTTTCCCTCTCAGCCCATCTATGTGTTTCAACTTCCATAAGAGTCTCGTGTGAAACTCTGTCAGACACCTTTTTGATGTCCAGGTAGACAGCATCCACCCATCCATCTCTGTTTTTGACTCCTTATATAAAAACCTAGCAGGTTCATGACACATGGTTTTTCTTGGCTCAATCCAAATTCTCTGTTTGATATAACTTTACTCTCTCCAAATATCTCACTCACTTCTCTTCAAAAATTATTTTGCAGACTTTGTTAACAACACTTGTTGGTGACAGTCTATAATTTAGTGGCTCAGTCTTCTTTCCTCCTTTGTAAATAGTTACTATTTTAGCTCTCTTTCACTCTCTAGACATCCTCCCCTCTTCTATTGAGCTCTTAATCATTTCCCAAATTGGCTGGCTGTATCAGTTGTTCCTTACATTGCCTTAGTGTCCAACCTGATAATCCATCCAGCACCATTGCTTTCCCTACATCCAAACTTCCCAACAATCTGTCATCATCATGTTTCTGCATCGTGACTTCTTGCCACATTTGGTTCTGTAAAAGCCTCCTCTTTTGTGAATACAAATTTGAAACTCATCATTCCACTCAACTCTTCTATTTGTTATGTTTCATCCCCTTTTACTATCCTATCTATGGTCTTTTTGCCCTTCATCTTTCCATTAAAATACTTATGGAAGAGGTTGGGTTCATTTTCACACTTCTTTACAACATCCTTTTCAAAATGTATTTCCTCCTCTCTTATTTAACATACTTGTACTCATTTCTTGCTTCCTTGTATTGCTCCCTGTTGTTCTCATTTCTCTGCTTCTTTAATTTCCTCCAAGCTATGTCCTATGCCCTTTTTGCTTCTGAATATCTGCCATTGTACCATGTGTATTTGTTACTCTTTATTTTGTATTAGGTAAGTACTTTTGTACACCTTCATTTTATTTTCTTAGAAATGTTTCATATTTTTCTAGCACCGTTTTACCACTCATGATCCCTCTAAAGTCTATACTTCCAAAATTTTTCCTTGAATCCTCAAAGTTAGCCCTTGCATTATTTAATCCTTCATTTTTATAATCCTCTCTTCTTGGCATTACCCATTCTTGTAAATTCTATTTGTGTGTGTGCATTTGTTACTTTGTACTCTCACACTTACCAGATAATGTACCTTTAAAAAAGCAATTAGTTTCCTAATAGATTTCTGCAGTTGCATAATGTGAATAATGTTATTCTTTTTAAGGGATTAACAGAAAATATTTTCATATTTATTCCTTTCAGCCACATCTTCCTTTGCTGCCCCCACCTCCTGCCCTTGCCCTGAATACCAGTGGGGACTCTGCAACATCAGAGGCACTACACACTATGCTCATGAGCTGGTACATGACCGGCTACCATACAGGCTACTACCAAGGAATTCAACAAGCACAGGCTAGACGGAAGAACCTGTAGTAGCCAGACCCTAATGGGAAAAACTGTTGCCTATACAGTGTTTTACCAGTCTTCAGAAATTCTCATCCTGTGCTAATAAAGACATTCCCTGGTGGCTGTAATCATGAATTTCAATGTGTGTGAATTCTTTTAACTACACCTGTCCCTTGATCTGCGAATGCTCTATTTATGAATTTTCAAAGTTACAAATAAAATTATTACAGACATATGAATAGAAAATTCAAAAGAACAAAATGCTCTTTTTTGAAGTTTAGCAGAACTCTTACCACATTTGACGGCATATAAGATGCATCTTGATTTCAGGTCAGATTCAGGAAAAAAACGTTTGTAGTGTATTTAACCCTTATAGGACGTTAGGCACACCACAAACACAGCTGCATCTCACCCGCAGCTGATGCTTTCTGTGACTTTGAAATTGGTATCCAGAAAATTGTTGACAATGACCCTAATTGTGAAAGAAAATTAAAATTTGAACATGCTATTCAAAATGCAGTTGCTGCCTACAAACAGTTGTATCAAGAAAAAGTGTCACATGCTTAACAATCAAGAATGACATAGTTTTTCAAGCCGACGATCACTTGTAACACTGAGGCATCATCTGCTGCCACGGCTATGATGACAACAATTATAATCAAACCAGTCGGAAAAATATGCTTTGCAATAGTAGACATAATTTTTTGGTTGTAGGAACATATCGTGGCTTATATAATGGAAGTCTATCGTAGAAAATGGTTCTATTTGCAATTTTTTTTATTTAAAAACAGTTAAGCAAGGGGCTAGTGTATTTGTAGCATCAAATCAGTCAGAAATCTATATTTGATAATAACACACTCAAATTTTTATTGTAGGAATGTATCTCGCCTTATGTAATGGAAGTATATTGGAAAAATGGCTCAATTTACAAATTTTCAATTTACAAACGGTTTTCTGAGAACCTAACTCATTCGTAAATCAAGGGATAGGTGCTGCTCCCACGGCCTCGCTGCACAAGACTTGCCCCTTCCTCCCATCCCTATTATGTCCACCTCTCTAATGCAACAGTTAACCAGTATTCTCAGTCTTTCATCCCTTTCTCTGGTAAACTCTGGAACTCTCTCCATGCTTCTGTATTTCCATCTGCCTATGACTTCAACTCTTTCAAGAGGGAAGTATCAAGACAATTATCCATCCTTTCAGCTATTGATTTTGAACTTTTCCAGGGACTGACACTTCAGTGGGCATTTTTGTTTTATTTTTGTTGCCCTAGGCTCTCCCTTCTACATGAAAAAAAATTATAATACTATAGATTAAAATAAAGCACAGTATATTATGATATACTTATTATAATTTTATTAATTAATTTCAGAAATTATTACAAATGCTTTGGAGAGAAACCAGAAGATATTTCTCTGCCCTTGTGTATATAAGGTGCTCAGAGGCAGAGTGACACGAGACGAGTTTTATTGCATGGTCTTTCTCAACCATCCTACCTTGACAGGAGATGGTGCAGACTTCAGAATGGGGCCCACAATATTGAGAAAAGTCAATCAATGACTGTATGCTGCAAGTCATGTCACACAATGACACTTTTCCACAACAATACCCACTCACTTTATGTTCTCTGTCTCTCCAGATTGCTTTCTACCCTAAGTTACTGTCTTGATTTTGTTTTTACACACCACATAAACCTCTAATTACTGTGGTGAATAAGGAGCCAGGACCCTCAAAAGGAAAAAATATTGCTGAAAGACAAAAAAAGCATTAGGGAAACATATGTGAGCTTTGGAACCATCAGATGAATTATTTATTGTTTCTATAAAATCTATTATTCTTTATACTGGTATATTTTCATAACATTGATACTACCTTTGCTTTATTTACTTCCAATTTAATTTTTTAACTTGTACTCTGTTGTTCATAGGTACTACAGTAGACCCTCTACATAACAAAACTCAATATACCAAATTTTTTATATAACAAACCAAATATCCTGGCCAAACTACATCAGGTTTAACAAACCAGAGTTGGTTAAGTTGTCCCATAGTATTCAGTCAGGCACGTAAGGTTCATATCAATACTATTTTGTGTAGTCCACTCAACTTTATTAGTAATTACATACATCTTACATATCCATGCTATACAGTCTTCATATACAGTGGTACCTCTTGATTCGAACACCCTTTGACTTGAACACTTCCCTATCCAAACACATTTGGTGAACAAAATTTGACGCTTCTACTCTGGTCACTGGCCAACTTATTTACTAATGAAGATATATTTCACACTTTAAACAACCAATGAAGAATGAATTGTTAAATATCATTGTCATTTGCACAAACTACGATAATATAATAATTTGCAGTTTTGTACAATAATTTGTACTTTTCTTGAAATAATTCCTGTTGGAAATGATGTTGTGAGAATATATACTACTTGATAAGAGAGAGGGGAAGGGAGAGAGGATAATGAGATGAAAAGCCCGCTAATTGGTGTGTTGGCACCAGATCAGATTTTAATGTACTTTTGTGATATCCTTTACAAAATAGTTTCAAAGAAAAAGACAGTCACATTTATTGTCATAATGTCATTTTATTGTAACTTCATGCTATAATTCTTTTAGATAGTTGTTAAGGGCATACATAACTGAATATTTTGATACTCATTACGTAATTTGTATGTCAAACAATTGAAGATATAGTGCATTTTGAAATTTGAAACACATTGACAATGTTTTCTCCATTATTTTTTTCTCTTTTGGGGGGGAGCTCTGGCTCTAGGCACCTCATATAGTTCAGTAAAAGTTAATGAATCAATAAATCATTGATTACAAAATTGTTGAAATTTGAGTCAAAATTTTTGTAATGCTGTCATGTCTCAATAACTAAACCTAGTATCAGTACCAGTCCAGGCTCAGCACCACAATTTCTTCAAATTTTGATAAAAAATCTGGGTTTTCTCAAAATATTTGTTCTTTTTTCAAATATTCACTACATATTTGTTAATATATTATTGACATGTATGAAATACAAACTTGTCTAAGAAATCAAATAATGTCTATTTATAATGAGGATCACTGTAATTGCTGTATGCTTAAGTGGGAAAGGAATTTTGATTAAGGAGGTTCCTGCTATGCAGGATGCTGAACTAAACTTACCATACAGTAATAACACTTTTTGTAGGTGATTGAAAATCAAAATTATGTTTTTAGGAATAGCTACTATCAACATCATCACCACCACCAAGGATTCTCTAAGAATATCCTTGACCACCACTATCACCTCACGGTCTCCGTATAAATCACTAAGCAAGGATCGCACCATATGGAACGCAAATCCTGTTATTATTCTAGAAACTCTTCCGCTTGACGTTTAGGGAGAGAGAGAGAGAGAGAGAGAGCTATGCAAGACAAGATTGTTACACGCCCCAGTTCAAGAAATGCCTTCCTCCCTTCTCGTCTTTAGAAAAATCAGTATCAGTGTGAGATGTGAACCTCATGCCATATCCCGCCTACCCAAAGATACAACTATGTACATCCAACAAACAGTTGTCCACTGCATCTCTCACTAACACGCTCAGCAAACAATCACGTTAAGATATTGTTAGGAAAGTCTGTTGTCGTTGTCTTACTTTCAGTCTAGATTTCTTGTAGAAGGCTATCAGGTAACATAAGCAGGCACGTAAGAGTATTATGTGATGATACGTTTCATAACAAACAAAAATGATTGAGGAAAAATTAATGGTTTACTTCCATGTGTATCATACATTCAGCGACCACGATCGACAAGTCACTAAACTTGTGCCGTGCTGTCTGCTGTCCCACGTACATAATGTTGTCTACACCTCAAATGTATAAAAATATAAATAACACACATATATGCCAAGGGAAACCCGCAAGATCCTCCATTTCCGTCTTGAAAGATCTAATGACGCCCCGAAAAATATGTGAAGGAAGAAACCTCTCATGAAATCAACGCTGATATACTACCGTAGTCATTTAGTAGGAGTCTTAGTAATCAGAAGCCAACCAATTCAACCTACAGGAAATATGGGAACGAATATTCCTTCGCAGTCCAATAAACTATCAAAAGCTGCACGAGGGAAAAAGTAAGGAATGGGCTATAAATTATGGAAAATATTGTCAGTGACGCATGCCTTGAGCACTTTGCCTTGCTCTGGCTGCCACGCCCTTGACACGGACCTTCATTATCCTTACGACTCCCGCTACCATGGTATATCACCAGCAGTGTGTTTGTGTGGTGCCACTCCATCAGACTGCACAGGATGCCATGAAGTTTTCACCGATATGAAGATTAGCAACGAATTTTCCTTATACTTAAATAACATTGGTCTAACAACAATCTTAGGATGGGTTTTAATGCATCTTTTCCTTTCGCATGACTGTTATTTAGCAATTACTGAGCAAATAATAAGTACAATAACCATTTATCCATTTCCACCGGCACTGGAAAAAAAAATTCAAGTATTTTATGATAGTACTGCATGCACGAATAATTTAACAAGTGGTATGTCTCATCTAATTGGCACGCTGCCCTGAGAAACGGGCCGCAGTGGAGTAACGGCAACACGCTGTAAAATGTTTCATTACTCATTCATTTCCAGGAACAAGTGTGCGGCTCAAGCTGACGCATCTTCCACCTTCATGCCGCTTACACCCAGGCTCAAGGACAATGTTGCTGTGTGTGTGTGTGTGTGTATGCACGTAGCACGTTTTGATCATGAAAGTTTTAATAATTCATACAACGTTTCTTATAAGATTGCATCAAAACACGGTTACAGAAATAATGTCTGCTTGACGATGCTTAAGGCAATAACACACTAATCAGCAACCAGCAACTAGAATATTGAAATAGGTTTATCTTACAGATACAAAATTTTTCAAAAGCAAAATCCATTTATATTACTGTCATATTTCGTTACTATCACAACGTTAAGAGGCAGCAAAGCTAATTTTGGTCAATGAAGAAAAGTCCAATGCAAGAGTATTTAATTGTCATTACTAGCAAGAGACGAGATGTGAAGCTTTAAGTTTAGATTATTAGTAAAGGAGATATCGAAGATTTTTCAGGGTAGAAGATGGAAAATGTTGTGTCCTCGTGAAAGAGATCATAGTTAGGCTATGATTTTGTTGAGATTATTGAAATTGAAGGGACAGAAACCGTCGAAGGATAATTTGGAAATTGAGGCTCTGTTTTATATTCCTTTAGATATGTTGGTATGTGCAAGGCAAAAACAAAAGTTTCACAAAAAAAAAGCAAAAAAAAAAAAAAAACACTAGAAGAGGATAATTAAGATTTGGTAAGGCAGGCCAGAAAATCATCGACGAAGTTGCTTCGACCGAACTCATGCATACTATTATAGTCAAACAGTTTCGAAGAACATTAGGTAGGACCAAGAATACTATAAATAAGGATAAAGTGATCGAATTGCCGAAATGGAGGTAAATTTTCATGCCGTCAGTTGACAGTAGGGGGCAGCAGCAGTCGAGAGTAGATAAGTTCTGAAGGGGAAGGGGTACCTCCGTCACCGGTTGATGCTAGTATACAACGCTCCACCACCACATTCAAAATGTCCCACGCAAAAGTTCACCAGTTCATCCTGCCTTTCTGGCAAAAGTCAGCAACTTCTATATAATATATATATATATATATATATATATATATATATATATATATATATATATATATATATATATATATATATTGTTGCGGCGGCGCTTAGTGTGAAGAGAGCGTTGGCAATGCTACCAGATTGGCAATGATGACATTGGTGCAGAAGTGGTAGTGAGGGCTGGAGTTTTGCGGCCAGGTGGAT
>CM035195.1:9199489-9249760 GCA_020233015.1 Callinectes sapidus | reverse complement strand
ATATATATATATATATATATATATATATATATATATATCTTATTAAAGTCTACTGCAGTAACTGCATTATTGAGTTTATAAGAGGTTTTCTCTATCCGGATGAGAGAACGTAAGTTCTGGTTTACTGAGTTTTGGAGATTTCCAAAGTCCATTAGAATTCTCTTTTAGTAGCAACTGGGGGTGTTGTTTGCCTTTTCCTCAAGATATCTTTCGGTCTCTCTTGGACCATCTTCAGGAGAGGAGTGAAGAATGTGAATCGAATAAAAAAATAGAGAAAAGATGGGGAGGGGGATAGTGGGAAGAATAGGGGGTTGAAAAGAAGGAAATTTTAGTAGAAGAGTAAAGTCGCTGGGGCTTAACCCAGGTGCAAGGTAGTGTGTTTTGTGATGTGTGTGCTATTGTTCGATTTTGTGTAAATGTTTTGGACTGACGCAGCGAGGGAGAGAGCGACCAGGAAAAGGGGGAGCCAAGCCAACAGCCCCACACCGAACACACAAGGAATCACAAGACCGCCACCAGCCAAACCGCGCATGTGCCGTCTCTGTACGGACCTAGTAGCCAGCCCCAATCCTCACACCTGCGCAAGAACAATCAGCAGACAACAAAAGAGTGAAGGAGGGAAATGGGAGAGGAAAGACAGTCAAAGTAAACAGTTTTTTTGTTGTTTTTTATTATTTTAGAGAAAGAGGGACAAGTTTGAAGGAAGTACTCCGTATAGCGGAGGGACCTACAGCTTTACGTGGTGTCCGAACCACTTTGTTAGTAGAAAGATTGGTGATATGGAGTGGAGAGGTGTTATTAGAGGGATGGTGTGTGGGGATGATGGCGTTGGTTGCTTCTTCCGCCCTGTCATCTGCTGTTAGTGTTGCTGGCTTCGATGTTCGCAGCACAGGATCCTGCTAAAACAACCTGCCGGAGAGAAAGAAAGAATCGCTCCGCGATGCCATTAGAAAGAAGAATGTGGTGAAGGGGAGAGTGAGAGGGAGTATGGTGGGGAGTGATGATGGCTGTGTAAAGTGAGTTGAGTGAGTAGTGGTGAACCCCCCTTTGGAAAGCGGTCCGGTGCCCCCTTGGAGACCCAGGCTGCGAGACAGAAAAATAATGTACAAACACAAAAATATGAATACAAAGCCATAAGACAAAAAATGAACAAAGACCACTGGGTGTTGACACGCGGACGGATTACCTCAGAAGGGGGTATGGTATGGGAATGGAGATGCTGATTGTCGAAGAACGTGGGTCGGTGGCGCCAGGACCAACACATATAAGGTCCACCAGATTGATGAGGTCGCGGATGGGGGGGGGGGGGGTTAGTTTGGCGTGACGTCACACTCGCCGCCTTGGCCTGAGTAGCTTGGCTGAGTTAGTACAGCCAGGTGTAGAGTACAGGAAAGGTGAAGCGGAAGCAATGCCTAGTGTATATGCAGTGTATGGCTGTTTTAATACCAAAGTCAAGACAGCAGGCGCTGGTATTAGATACTTTGGATTTCCAAAAAATGCACATAACAGGGATGTGTGGGTTAATTTGTGTCGTAGGGCTGATTCCATTAATTTTACTCACAGTTAAAAATAATGAGGAACATATTCAAAGCAGTCCATGGAGAAGTTCTACGAGAAGGAAAAAAAATGTGTGAAAACTCTCACTTCTGATATACAGCTTGCAGGAGTAAATTTGCCTTCAGATGTGGTGTCATTTTATGCAAAAGTATCAATCTTCTTCATGATAAGGCATCTTAATAAGAAAATAACACAAGCAAAACAAGCAAGCAGTGATTCCAGGAGTTATGCTCGGAAAAAGATTAAAACAGAGACATAAAAGTGACCCCGTATAAAGACGGGCTAATAAAGCTGTATGAAGATTATTATTATTATTATTATTATTATCATTATTATTATTATTATTATTATTACCATTATCATTGTTATTATTATTATCATTATTATTGTTATTATCATTATTATTGTTATGCTGGTCCCCCGTCCACACACACCAACACACAGCTTTCAAATCGACGACAGGTACACTCTTCTTACCAAGTACCAACAGCGTCACCCTCAGGACAGCATACAGGACGGGGTCGGCAGCACACACACAGGGACACTTCTCGGCGAAGATTCGTGGCTAGCAAGGCGAGCGAGGTACAGACCCACAGACCCCAGACTTACTCAGAGAGGCAGGTACAGTTAAAGGCACGACACAACTTCCTTACTTTACTGGCACACAAGAGTTAATACAGGATGGCACACAGTACTTATACCACAACACAAACAGGGCAGGAACACGTCCTCAGGGAGAGCGGGGCAGGCAGGCGTCCTCTCACACTCCTAACTGGGCTGCAACTTCTCCCTCTCTCTCCCCTCACTGCCCCTCTCCGGGTCGGCGGCAGAAACTATTTGCTGACAACAGCCCCCCTTTCCCTTGTCCCCTCTAGCCGCGTCCTAGTCGCGTCCCTTCTACTGGCCAATCAGGCACAAGATATCCACCTGGCCGCAAACTCAGGTCCTCACTACCACTTCTGCACCAATGTCATCATTGCCAATCTAATAGCATTGCCAACGCTATCTTCACACTAAGCGCCGCCGCAACACTACCCTCCCCCCACAAAATAGTCGACCCGACTATTCATGCTCGCTCCTCACCTGTAGTCCCTTCACCACAGGTCTTTTCCTCGATCTGAGGGTGAGACAAGCGGCTCACTCACGCTCGTCGTCAGCTGTCCCCTCACGCGCGCTCTGCTTCCACCCATCGCAGCCTCGTCCTCCACCTCGCTGTCTGGGCCTCTCCACCTGCCGACGCTCCACGTCGCTGGCGTTTCTCCACCTTGCCGCTGCCACGCCGCCACAGCCTCAGGCGACGTCTGTGGTAGCTCTTCCCCAGGTGGTCGTCCAGTAGCCTCAGGGAGGTAGCGGCAGTTACCTTGGGGCATACAAGGCCGTGCCCCGGGGACATCCACCGCCATCCCCTCCCAGGGAGCGCCAAACTGGTACCACCTCAGCGCTGCTCTGGTACGCCGCTCAGATTTCTTCTCGGCGACGTAAACGTGGTACAGCTCGCACCACTCCACCTCATGCCTCATGCCAACCCAGCACAGGCGTCGGCACAGGCTACACAGAGTCTTCCTGCGCCCCTGGTGCCCACCAGAGACGCCAGCATGCGCCTCCTCCAGCAACTCAACCTTCAGGGAGAAAGGGTTTACCAGCAGCCACGTCTGCTGTGTCGCTGCATCCTCCACGCCCTTCTGCAACACGCCGTCTTGCACGTGCTGCGTCTCCCCCTGCTCCATCAAGTCTTCGATAACAGGAATTTCCGGCAAGAATTCCTTCTTGCACGGCTGCTCCTCCCTGCACGACTTCTCGCCTTCCTCCGTCCACCCCAACCTCTGGTGGACATGCTGTGTCGCTGCATCCTTCAAGTGCCTCTGACACACACCGTCTTGTATGTGCAGCTTCTCCCTCTGCTTCACCGAGTCCACGGTAGCAGGACTTTGCAGCACGAATTCCTCCTTGCACGACTGCACCTCGCCTTCCTCCGTCCACCCAAACCTCTGGTGGACATGCTGCCCGCCGCCTCGCTGCTCGCCAGCCTCGCTCTGCCCGTCCTGCCCGCTCTCCATCTTCCCCGCGCCGCCGTCCTCATCACCGCAGCTGTTCACCGCTGCATGGCCTCCACCGCCTTCCTCAGTGGCGTCTGCTGCCTCACGTTCCCTCACGACTCCGCAGTTCAGCTCCAGTCTCTCCTCGACATCCGAACTCGTCACGGGGCTCTCGACCTGTTTAACAGCATCCTCAAGGACCAGTGGTACGACTTCTCCACGTACCTTCCGCTGCATCCTTCCGAGGTCATCACACGCTGCATTCCCAAACAGGGAGTCCAGCCCCAACAGACAGGGTTCTTCCATGTCGGCAACAGAGACTCTCAGCTCACAGTGGCCAGTCACGCCACACAACTGCTGGTCTGACACAGGGGATTGGGCTGCCACAACTTCTTCCTCCACTCTGCTCCGGACGACTTCAGTGCTTCCCTCACAACGTCGTCTCGCTGCCACCAGCTCCTCCCTGAACTCCTCTATCGACCGATCCAATTGCACCACCACTGCCCTAATGTCCTGTTTAATTTCACTGAAATCCAGTTTCATTTCCTGTATCATTTTCTGTGTCATTCTGTCAAACAAGGCTTCCAACCCTTCCAATCGTGACTCACTGCCTTCCGGCTTCTCACTGCCTCTCGAGTCTGAGTCCGACATAGTGCCTTGTACCCGGCAATCTCGCTAGCCAAAACTATCCCAAAAACTCCTGACACCACTTGTTATGCTGGCCCCCCCGTCCACACACACCAACACACAGCTTCCAAGGCGACGACAGGTACACTCTTCTTACCAAGTACCAACAGCGTCACCCTCAGGACAGCACACAGGACAGGGTCGGCAGCACACACACAGGGACACTTCTCGGCGAAGATTCGTGGCTAGCAAGGCGAGCGAGGTACAGACCCACAGACCCCAGACTTACTCAGAGAGGCAGGAATACAGTTAAAGGCACGGCACTACTTCCTTACTTTACTGGCACACAAGAGTTAATACAGGATGTCACACAGTACTTATACCACAACACAAACAGGGCAGGAACACGTCCTCAGGGAGAGCGGGGCAGGCAGGCGTCCTCTCACACTCCTAACTGGGCTGCAACTTCTCCCTCTCTCTCCCCTCACTGCCCCTCTCCGGGTCGGCGGCAGAAACTATTTGCTGACAACAGCCCCCCTTTCCCTTGTCCCCTCTAGCCGCGTCCTAGTCGCGTCCCTTCTACTGGCCAATCAGGCACAAGATATCCACCTGGCCGCAAACTCAGGTCCTCACTACCACTTCTGCACCAATGTCATCATTGCCAATCTAATAGCATTGCCAACGCTATCTTCACACTAAGCGCCGCCGCAACATTATTATTATTATTATTATTATTATTATTATTATTATTATTATTATTATTATTACCACGGCTTACTTTCACCTACCTGATATTAATTTATTAATTTATGATTGTATATGTACTGTTGTAGACCTTAAATCCTAATATTAACCTTCCTTCATCCATGTGATATTAATTTTAATGATTGTATATGTACTGTTGTAGGCCTAAAATCCTAATCCTACCTTCATCTCTGTGATATTGATTTATAATTGTATGTGTACTGTTGTGGGCCTCAAATCCTAACGTTAACCTTACTCCATCTGTATGTAGTATTCATTTGTTTGTATATATATATATATATATATATATATATATATATATATATATATATATATATATATATATATATATATATATATATATATAATATGTTTGGGACTTAAAGGTGGTTGGATGATGAACATTGTTTTGATTATTCATATTGTAGGCTCCTTGTTGGTTCAAATTGCTCTTCTTCCATGGCTATTACTAATAAAAAACATTTTTAATTGATTCTGGACCTAAATAAGTGCTAATATATATCGGAAAATCACGTTAAAAGCACAATAATATAGAAATAAGGAGTAGGAATCTGCCATCTACTCCCACGCGAGAGGCGACCGTGACGTCACTAGAGAGCGGGAGGATTCAATCTGGCGGACCTTGTATGTGTTGGTCCTGGGTAGCGCTGTTTATCTGCGCCAGGAGCGGACGTAGGACGGCCTCAGCGTCGGCGGGTATGTGGACCAATCACAGCGCGCGCTGGTCTTCCTTGGAGTTAGTAGCATTTCTGCGCTGTGACGGTAGACAGGATGTGGGGAGCAGCTGGATGTTAATTGTAGGTTTTATGGAGTTAATGTAGACCGATTCAGCCATTCTGAGTCGGGTTACGTCTTTTCCTTTATGGAGTGTGGTGATGTTTTCTTCAATGTATTTTCGGGAGACAGATGTATTGTGTTTGGCGAGGTAGTGGCGTTTGATAGCTCCATCCTATAGGTGAGCTGTGATGCGTTTTGAGATACTGGTGATGGTAGACCCGATGTACAAGGAAGGTCGGTGACTGCAGTCGCCATACTTGCATGTAAACTTGTACACGAGGCTCACATCTTGTAGCGGGGATGTAGGGGGGAGGCAGTTGTTCTTTATGATTAGGCTTGATGTGCGTCCAGTCTTGTAATAAATGATGAGTTTGAGTTCTGCAGTGGGCTCAACGGGTTTGACGTTAGCTTGTACAATTTTCTTGAGTGATTTTTCGTCGGCTTTGTAGGATGAAGACATATGGTTCTTGTAGTAGAGATTGATATCTTGTGAGGTGTCTCGCTCTTCTTCTTGAACGACGTAGTTGTTCATGCGATGTCTGATAACATCATCTATCTCCTCTTTTGAGTAACCATTGTTGGTGAGGACTTGGGAGATTCTTTTGAGTTCCTTATCTGTTGTGGTCCATGAAGAGCAGTGAGTGAAGGCACGCTTGACAAGGAATTTATGACACTACGGCGGTATTTGTCAGGGCATTCACTGGCGGCGTTGAAGCAGAATCCAAGGTTTGTGGCTTTAATGAAGACCTCGGTCGAGAAACTGTTTTCGTGGCGGTGTACCAGTACCTCGAGAAATGGAAGTTGCTGGTCTTCTTCTATCTCATGTGTAAAGTTGAGGGCGGAATTGTTTTTAAAAGTGTCTATGAGTTGCGTGACGTGTTCTTCACTGGAAGCGTTGATGATGTCATCAATGTAACGTGCGTAAAGTGGTGGTTTCAGGTCGGGATGTTAAGTGAAGATTTTCTCTTCTAGAGACCCCATGTAGAAGTTAGCAAAGAGCACACCTAAAGGTGAACCCATGGCGACTCCGTCAACTTGCACGTACATTTCTCCATCGGGGCCGTAAAACGGGACTTCTTTGGTCCAGGCTTGTAGTAAAAGGCGTAGTGAGTTCTCTTGAATAGGGAAGGGGGCTTCATTGAAGTGGTACAGTTTATTGCAGATGAGATCAATGGTTTTGTCGACAGGAACATTAGTGAAGAGGGATTCGACGTCCATAGAAGCGATGAAACTTGCAGGCCTTGATCCTCTGAGGATGTCAAGAAATTCTTGCGATGACTTGATGCTATGAGATGCAGGGGTGAACGGAGTGAGGATGTTGTTAAGACACTTGGCAAGGTTGTAAGTAACGGCGGGGATTTGACTGATAATGGGTCGGAGAGGGTTGCCGCGTTTGTGGGTCTTCACATTTCCATAGGCGTATCCCAGCTTGTGGTCGCCTTCGATGAATGGGAGCTTGATGGAGTTCGGAGTCTTGTTGTTTTGACAGATAATACGATTAAACCTGGTCTTGATGTCGTTCGTGGGGTTCTTAGTGATGGACTTGAACTTGGTGTGGTGGTGTAGAATGGTCTTCATCTTGCCCATATATTCCTCTTTATCTAGGATGACAAATATGGAAGATTTGTCAGCTTTTCTTATTACAATTTCTTCGTTTTCTTTCAGTTCTTTGGCTGCTGCTTTAACTGAATAGAAAGAAAACGAAGAAATATATATATATATATATATATATATATATATATATATATATATATATATATATATATATATATATTATATATGTTATAATTAATTAGTTAATTTAGCTTACTAATGAGTTAGTCATTTCTAATCTATCTCATTGGGTATAGCTCCTTCTGGCTATTTTGAACCCTATCTATATATGTAGCAATTTATAAATAAAGCTGCCATCAAGTTTCTAAAGTTTATTTTCTTTTGGGCTTTTTCAGTGTGACATTTTGTTTGGTTAGGTTAGGTTTGATTTAGTTTGGATTGGTTAGGTTAGTATTTGGTTCAGTAAGATAAGTACTGCAAAATCCCTCTTATCCGGCATCAACGGGACCGCCGACATGCCGGATGCCAGAAGTTGCCGGATGCTTGAATAGAAGTGAAATTATGTCCACAATCACCACCAAGGATCCTAAGAAGGATACCAAGCCGTGAATTATACCTTGGAGGAAAGATCATGGCGCCAGAGTGGCCACTGACGGAAGCTAAAGATAGAAAATGGAACCCATTTTCTCTGTTTCACAAGAGATGGCTATATTGTTTTGCTTTATTTTTCGCCCTCCTTTTTTTATATTAGTCGTATTCATTCATAGTTGTACTCATTCATAGGTACATTGATACATATACATATAGATTAATATATTTTATTGTGTAATATCGGTTACGTAAAGTCAATAGCCATAATGACTAGATTAATTGTGAAACTGTAAACAGAATTTTAATGCCTCCTAAGCATTGAATTTCATACTTGCAATGTTGTGACAATAATAATCATTGCATTCACATAACAAAATTATTGATAGAACACACACATTATTGAAGACCCTGCACAACTAAGTGTGTGTGTGTCGGGCGCGCATCTACAACAATAAAACCAGTCCCTATGTCACAATCTTTAGAACAGTCTGGATAAGATTAGGATAGATTTGTAAATGTTTTAATGATATTTATCTAACGTTTCCTCAGGGAGGCAGATACTACGATATATAGAATGACTTTTCATTTAAATGTGTCATATTTATTGACTTATCTTATCATTATCTGTCACTACATACCTTCTAGTGTTTCCAGGGAACAGATGAAGGCGCATCCGTGGACAAGTTGCTCAATTTTCGCCACAAAAGCAGCAAGAACTGTTCCTTGTTGTTGCTATGCGTGGGGACATTTTGTATGTGGTGGTGCCGGTGGAGCGTTGCCGTTGTGTGACGTCAACAGCTGGCCGGGCCCAGGGGTCCCCATCACCTTCACTACTCTACTGCCCCCTAGTGTGTACTGACGGCATGAACATTTTCCTCAATTTCGCCAGTTCGATCACTTCATCCTTGATTATAATATCCTTGATCACCACCCTACACTCACGCATCATTTCACCACGATGATACTGCAGTGTGTGACGATGTTCCGCTGCCTTTGGGGTGTTGGTGGCTTTCATGTAATCCCCCAACTTTTTTGTTTTAGATTTAATGTCATAAATAGCTAGTTGATGAACCCACACTATATTCCACCATTAGTTGCTGTCTGCTCTCACCTCTCTCTAATCGTCGACAAATGTCTACCTTCTGCTTAAGTGTAAGCACAACACGATTCCTCTTTTGTACAACTTTAGGCATGATGAAGGCGTCAGGTGATAAACAGCGGGACTGAGTCACTGAGTAAATACAGTGCAGTGGGCCACGGGTTGCGCGAAGCAGTGCGCACTGGTGGCAAGGAGAAAAAGTATGCCTGGCGCGGGAATTTTAATCGATTTTATGAGTACACATATTGATTTTTATTGATTTTAAGGCTCGGGGGGAAAAAATGTGCCGGATACTTGAAGCTGCCGGATACTCAAATGCCAGATAAGAGGGATTTTACTGTATCTATTTTATTATTTGATATACACATGAATTTAACTTAACTTTGGTTTGGTTAGGTGAGTATTTGGTTTAGTAAGAAAATTATCTTATGAATTTACATGCACAATATTTTATGCTGAAATTTTGATAACCACTATCAAACTCAGTAGAAAAACAGTATGGTTCATAGCTGAACATAGTCATAAAATTGTTATTAGCTATGTAACTATAATGTTTAGAAATACATTATATTGAATAGTTTTTAATCATTATGAAGTATAGACCAAATAACAACCAGATGACCACTAGCACAAGAAGACAGAGTTAATCCTTTATTTGACTATTACTTTCCAGAGCCCACAAAAGGCACGCTGTGTTGTTGAATGGGAAATAGGGCAACTCAAGTGGCGATTCCATGTTCAGCATGGTGAGGTACGAGTGAGGCCACCTCTCAAGGTCTGCAAGACCATACAAGCTTGCGGTATGCTCCACAATTTTTTAAAAGAGCAGAATATTCCTCTTCTGGATGAAGACCAACCTATGGATGCAGTGGCTGAAGTTTCAGTTTCATTGCAACAAAGTGATACTGCAGAAGAGCCTGCCAATGCAGCCGGTGGTCACCGGAACAAGGGTTATGCATATCGGGATGCATTCTGCAACTTGCATTTCAAGTAAGTTGATTCTCAGTAGGAAACATGTTATACATTACAATTTTAAAGAAATGATTTTATGGCATGAAGAAATTTGACCTATTGCATTATGGTAATTGATATAATTGATTATTTATGTTTATGTAAGAAGGGAAGCCAGCCAAGGGCAACAAAAACAATGAAAACAAAAAAACACTATTATTGCCAGTCCTGTAAGAGAATAAAAGAGTTAGCCGTGGTACAGTGGAACCGCTTATGCTCTGGGGGCCTTAGGATCCCCGAGCGCATAGGTTCAAATACTGACTACGGTCTGAGTGGAAATTGGGCGTCCACTCGGAGTAACGGCCCTCTAGTGGGTGGGCTTTCAGATAGGAGGCCTCCATTAGGTGGTCTCCTTTAGCCCATAAATTCCCATGAAAATGCCCACTTTGTATAGATAAAAAAAAAAAAAAAAAATCTTGAAACCTCCCTATTTAAATAGAGTTAAGTCATAGGAAGTTGAAATACAGACACAGGGAAGGAGTTCAGAGAAAGGAATGAATGACTAGGAGAACTGGTTAACTCTTGCATTAAAAAGTTGGTCAGAATAGGGATGAGAGGAAGAAGAAAGTTTTGTGCGGCTAGGCCGCAGGAGGATGGGAGACATGCATGAGGTTACTATTTCCTTTATATATCTCTTTGATGTTATTATTTTTCATTTATATATTTCTGATGTTATTATTGTTTCAAATCAGGACATAGTAAAAAACAAAAAAGTCTAATTACATTAAAACTATTTGAAATTAGTGAGAAACCATATAAGAAAAATCAGTAAAATAGCCATAAAAATGTCATTGCTTATGGGAAATAGTTTATAATGGAAGTGATAGATGTATTTACTTGTCTGCTGATTTATTCTCCAATAACCTCTGGTAATATTGTATCTGCAGGTACATAGTCTCAAAGGCCCTAGCAACACATTCCTGTGATCGATATGCTGCCGCACTTGCCTGCTGCTCAATGTCCTGCACAGGCTCAGCAGGATAGCTGTCAGCAACAGGATCTTCAAAGATGAAGGAAGAAGTCCCTTCTACCCCTGCTGATGCACCAACACTAGTAATGATCGGTGCATTTTCAGCTGCTGAGATGGTGTCACTGCAAGCAATGGACCAAATCCCTACATTGGTGTATAAATTTGGAGGAGGCAGTTTATCTTCAGCCTTTGCTAGCTCCTCCTTTTAGAAAAAATTGCCATTAATGACTGTTAAACAGCTGACATACTTAAATTTTTCTTTCCTTTCACTGAATGATGCCTTAATGACAAAGAGCAGTATTATCAATACAAAAATAATATTTTGCCCCATATGTTATCTTTACAAAACTTTTATTGACCTCAATAAAGTAAGCATAAGTTAGAGTCTATGTCATAAAAATATTGGGAAGTTGGGGCGGCACCTTGCATGGAAAAATTTTCAATTAATGAATGTTAAACAACTTACAGACTGCTATTTTTCTTTCCTTTCACTGAATGTAGCCTTTATAACAATAAGCAGTATTATTGATAATAATAATTTACCCATATTTGCTATTTCTATAAAACTTGTATGGACTTACATAGAGTAAGCATAAGTAAGAACTTATAAAGAAATATGAAGTGAGAGAAAAACTAGGCAGGGAGGGAGAGAGGTTTTGAAAGCAAGGGAGTGTAGTAATGAGAAAGTTAAAGGGTTACAGGAGAGTTTGAGTAGAGAGCAGGGAGGTGATGTTGAGGTGGAGTAGAGTCCATTTAAGAATATGCTAGTAGAGGAAGCAGGGGACTGAATTATATAATATTGTTATGCTGCCCCCCCCCGTCCACACATACACACTGCTTCCACGGCGACGACAGGTACAGTCTTCTTACCAACAGCGTCACCCTCAGGACAGCGTAACCTACAGGACGGGGTCGGCAGCAGACAGGGACACTTTTCGGCGAAGATTCGTGGCTAGCAAGGCGAGCGAGGTACAGACCCACAGACCCCAGACTTACTCAGAAAGGCAGGAATACAGTTAAAGGCAAGGCACAACTTCCTTACTTTACTGGCACACGAGAGTAAATACAAGATGGCACACAGTACTTATACCACAACACAAACAGGAGAGGAACGCGTCCTCAGGGAGAGCGGGGCAGGCTGGCGTCCTCTCACACTCCTCACTGGGCTGCAACTTCCTTCGCTGGGCTCATCCTCCGATCGCCCAGCCACCAATTGCTGAGTCGGCAAAAGCCCCCTTTCCTTTGTGTCGCCCCTCCAGCCGCGTCCTAGACGCGTCCCTTCTACTGGCCAATCAGGCACAAGATATCCACTTGGCCGCAAACTCCGGCCCTCACTACCACCTCTGCACCAATGTCATCTGCCAATCTAATAGCATTGCCAACGCTATCTTCACACTAGGCGCCGCCGCAACACTACCCTCCCCCCACAAAATAGTCGTCCTCGATTTCGCAATCACTTCCACACATATAGTCTGTCCACCACTAAGGTCTTTTCCTCGATCTGAGGGGGCGAGACAGGCGGCTCACTCACAGGCTGTCCTCTGGGTGCTCCTGTGCACCGACAACACACCCTGCAACATTGTCTGTTTGCCCCTCCTCCTCCACATCCCTGGCTCCCTGCCTCACTGTCTGGCGTCGAGGGTGGGCCCCGCTGGCCCCATGTGAAGTGGCCTTCCTCCATGGCAGCCCACAGGCGATCGACGTGGACGATGCGCGGCCGCTTACTTACGTGTGCCATCACCCAGCTTGTAGGTGACAGCTGAGAGTCGTTACAGAATGGTGTACGGGCCTTCCCAGTTGCTCTGCAGCTTCGGAGTGAGGCCTCGTTTCTTGCGAGGATTATACAACCAGACGCGGTCCCCCACCGCGTCCTGGGTGTCCTTCGCTCGCGACTGGTACCAGGGAGTCATGGCTTGCCCCGCGAGGCGAAGTTTGCTCGACACCTGCCGCCGCGTGGCCTCCATTCGCTGCTGCAGCGCCACCAAGAACTCAGGCGCCGTCTGTGATAGCTCCTCCCGAGGCTGTGTTTGTTCGTCCAAAGTTTTCAGAGCACCACCATAAAATATAACCAAATCTTCCACATTATTGTTATAAACCTATGTCATTAGCAAGCAACACTGTAAATATTCTATCATCTTTATATTTTACAAGTACTTTTACTTTGATAACCCGTAAAATACAAAAAGTTCACACAACTGAAAGTCCAAGTCGGAATCACGAGGCTTTGAAGAAATCAGTATGAAGAAGTGTGAGTCTCGCAGCCAATCAGCAACTTTGTTCGGGTCTAGCTGCAGCCGAGAATTTAGGCCCAATGTCATGCATTAAATCCTAACCACATGGAGAATTCCTCTGAATTTCAGTATCAGAAAAGAGAATTCCAGAGTTTGCCAGTGAAAAGGATGAAAGAGTGACTACTGGTTAACTGTTGCACTAGAGGGTTGGACAGAGAGAGGATTACATCATAATAATAATATGTACATACACCAGTTACTCAAGGGCATCGCTATATATTAAGGAAAATCAAGTTTATTATCTATACTCACAATGACGATCCATATGAAGACTTGGACGTCGGCTTATTAGAAATGCAACTGCAGCATTTCATCAAAGTCCTGGCTGTCTTGTTCATTCAACTCACTGAAAGTTGCTGAAGCTGATGTGGATGGTTCTTCGGGATGTTCTCTGCTGCTCTTGTATATGGAGCTATTGAACAAGCTTAACATCCTATCTTTTACTTCAAACTTGTTACAGCATATTCCATCACTGCAAAGATGACTTCTGATTCTCAATATAGCTTCCATAGTTTCTAAGAAGAGTTCGTTCCTCACCTTTGTCTTGATGTTTGTTACATGAGAGAAAATTCTCTCAACAAAGGCATTATTCAAAGGAAGTGCATGTGTATTAAGAACAATTCATGCAAGCTCAGCAAAACATTTCTCACCAGTAGCATTTTCATAATTTTTAGCAACTGCCCAGGAGTTTACTGCTTCATGTGGTATTTCTTCATTGGGAAACTCTTTCCTCCAGTCAACCAAAAGAAGCTTCTCATACTGTTGTTCCAAATGCATATTTAAGACTTTGCTGGGAGAGTGACTAAGGTGAAGAAATGCTCCAGCAACACTTGAAAATGTCTTACGTATTTGATTTAGGCACACCTTTGGCTGAAAATACCTTAGATTTTCAACAACGTTTCTGTCTCTACTTAGTCTTTTTTTCTAATCGGCTCTCTGCCTCAATGAGGAAATCAAGGCATCTCTGTGTCAATTGTGATTTTTCCTCTTTGGGCAACTTTGCGAAATTTCAAGTTGAAATTTATCACCATATTTCACTTGGTTGGGAGAGTATGCAACTTTCTTGCCACCATCTTCATACACTGTTCTTAATATGGAGCTGTGCAACTGTTTCAGCTCAGAGAACACTTTGAAAGGCTCAGCATTGGTTGCTTGGAAGGATGCATTAACAGACTCAAAATTTTTAATGTCTGGTAATGCAAATGTAAGATACAAGTAGTTCCTCTCATCACTTATCATTTCATGAATGAGGCGTGCATGGTAATTTTTTTCCTTCTGGGCAATTACTGAAAAGTAGGCCTTGAGTTCATACCACTGTGTTATTATATCAAAAATGCATTTTCCTTTCACCAGCTATCGTGCGTTGCTAGGGGTTATGAATTTTGTGGGTTGAATGTACTCGTCATTCATCACAGAAAATACCTCCTTAAACTTTTCTCTCCTGAGGCTGCTAAGCTTGAACCAACGAGCAATCTCTGAAATGAGGTATTCCAAAATTGATGGCAGCTTCTTGAATGCATACTCACAACACAGAGCAAGACTGTGGCAGGTGCACTTTATAAAAATTATATTGGGGACTTCTCTCAGCCTAGAGAGCACGAAGTTTTTTCATCCACACACATTACTGGCTCCATCGCTTCTGAAGCCAATGCAGTTCCCAATGTCTACATCAATTCTTTTCAAGTAGTTACTGATAGCGTTAAACAAAGCCTCTCCTGTAGCTGATGTTACGGGAATCAAGGCCAGGAACTCAGTCTTTATACTGGAACGTTTATCACTGAGGAATTTTACGCATAGACAAAAATGTTTCATGCCGCTAATGTCGGTTGATTCATCAATCAGCAATGAGTACTTGCTACTTTGTAGTTCAGTAGTGAGCTCTTCCAAGATTGAAGCACTAACAACATTTTTCAAAACTGCAGAACACTTTGTTCTGTGCATTTTGACATTTTCCAAGGTATGACCTTTAGTAGCTTCGCTTATTATTTCTGTGTAGTGATCAACAGACTTAATACTACTGTGGCAAGCAATGCCTACAGTGTATTTTATTTCAAAACGTTTCACCTCACTTTCTCTGCCTCTCATCGACTTCACAAAAGTTTCCATTATTTTGTTGTCATGTTTCACAACCGACTGAGCGGCCCTTTTATGTTTTTCTGGCTTTTCATGTGACACAAAGTTTGATTTTTCATTGTGCTGATAATACAGTTGCACAGTTTGCAATAGCATGCACCACCTCTGTTACTTAACCATTTATGGTCTTCCTCCCACTCCTCTCTATAGCTTCTTCCATCTGCTTTCCACTTTCCCATATTTGCATTGTGAGCAAAGCAAGAATGGTATGATTAAGCAAAGGATAAATTATTGAGCGTGACAGTGATGGCGTGACACCAGACGGCGGACTGAAGTGGTGGTCGGTGAGAGTGAAACTCCACGCCGTACATACATGTATTCGACGAGTACGAAACAAACATGATACGTGTCAAGTTTTTATTGCATGTTTACAGACACTAAGTTGCATTTCCTTATATCTTTATTTTTTTGCGACAATAGTGAATTTATTCTGCACATGCTGAACAATAGAAAAGGCCAGGAAAAAGCCAAAATGTGTGTGCCCTTAAGACCCAAATTTTCGAAGGCCAACCTTCCTCTAAAAAGGCCAAATTGGCCATGCCGGGGGTGATGAGACAGCTACGCCACCGGCAGCAAGCTCTACCTCGGAGTCGTCCTCACCGCTACTGCCAGGGTGCTCTTCCTTCTCAGCTTCTTCTCGGCCCCATGAGTAGTGCCCAGGGCCCTGGTAGCGCCACAACCTGTCGGTGATAGGTGACAGCAGAGAGGGCTGCCACCACCGTATACGGCCCCTCCCAAGGGCTCTGCAACTTGGGTGAAAGTTCCCGTTTCCGGCGGGAGTTGTACAGCCACACCCTGTCATCCACAGAGTACTTCGCTTCCCTCATTCGTCTGTCATAAGTTCCCTTCATGGCCTGGCCCGCCACACTGTGCTCACCTCGCACACGGCGATGCACTTCCACCAAAGTGTCCTGTAGAGCAGCCACGTAGTGTGTGGCGACGGTAGGGAGGCTCACACCAGGCGACCTTCCGGTGGCCAGGTCCACTAGTAGCCTTAATTCCCTGCCGAACATGAGACAGGCAGGTGAGAAATCAGTGGACTCGTGCGGACTAGTACGCCATCAGCATGGCAGGCAGCCGCACGTCCCAGTCCTCCTGGCCTTCATTGCAATAATTGGCCAGCTGCTGAGCGAGGGTGCGGTAGAACCGCTCCACCATGCCATCCGACTGTGGGTGGAGGGGCGTGGTCCGAATCTTCCGCACTCCCAACAACACTCCCGGAACACATGGGACTCGAACTCTCGGCCCTGATCGGAGTGCAGCTCGGTAGGCACGCCAAAATGAGTGAAAAACTCACTCACTAAAGCACTCACCACCATCTCGGCTTCATGGTTAGGGAGCGCATACGCTTCGGGCCACTTGTGAAATAATCCATCACTACACATATGTACCGGGGGCCGGTGATGTCCACCGCCACGCGTTCCATTGGTGCCCCACACAGTACACTTGAAGTGGTGCCCGATTCCGTCTCGCAGGGCCCTTCTTCACACTGCACACGTCACATGGTCTATACCATTCGGACACATCACTCCGCATGCCTTCCCAGTAAAAGCGTTGATGGAGACGGCATAGGATCTTTTTCACGCCCAAATGACCACTAGTTACCCCTGCATGCAACTCCATCGGCATCTCAGCGCTCGGGATACTACCACCACCCACGCTTCACTGTGCGTTCCACTCAATGCCACCCAGCATTTCTCTTGCACTCCACTCTCGTCCAACCGTAGTGTTTCCCACTGATCAGCAAGTGACTTAGTGGCGGGGCTCTGCGGGGCCACTACCTCCTAACTCGGCCGCTCTCCGCCTGCTTCAAGCCACTGCACTATGGGAGCAAGGTCAGAGTCCTCGCACTGCACCTTCCGCCACCTCTCATTGCCCTCAGCGGCGCCTGCCAGCACCTGCAGACATAGGCACACCGCATCAGAGTCCTTCTGAGCACAGTGTGAGCAGCCAACCTCAAACGGGTGTCGACTCAGGCTGTCCGCATTGCCGTGGACACGACCGGGGCTGTGGACGGTGCGGTAATTATAACGCTCAAGGCGTCCTAGCCACCTCACCAGCTAACCTTCCGGTACCTTCAGAGACTTCAACCACTGCAGGGCAACATGGTCAGTCCGGATGGTGAACTCGGCACAATACAGGTACGGGTGGAAGTGCTCCAGACTCTTCACTACCGCCAACAATTTCTTCCTTGTTACACAGTAGATGCATTCTGGCCTGCTGAGCTTGGCGATGTAGTAAGCCACGACGTGCTCCTTCCCGTCCTTCACCTGTGACAGGATGGCCCCGACGCCCTCCGCGCTGACGTCAGTGTCCAACAGGTAGGGGAGCTTCGGGTTGGGAAAAGACAGGACCGGTGCCTCCCCCATGGCCTTCTTCAGTCCGTCGAACGCGGCCTGGCATGCCTCGTCCCACAAGAAGTGCACGTCTTTCCTGGCGAGCTGGTGGAGTGGGGCCACCACACTGGCGAAGTCCTGCACAAATGATGATGACGTCATCAATGTAGATAAGTGCCATCTTCCACTGCAGGCCGTCCAATACCCTCTCCATCAGACGCTCAAAGCAGCCGGCAGCATTACAGAGATCAAAGGGCATGACGTTGAAATGCCACAGGCCCTGCCTGAAGAAGGCAGTCTTGGGTTTGTCTTCCTGGGATATCTCCATCTGGTGGTAGCTCGACTCTAGGTCGAGCGTGGAGAACCACCTGGCCCCCGCCCAGCGCGTCCAAAGTGTTGTTGATCCTGGGCAGGAGGTAAGAGTCCTTTACAGTCACGTCATTCAGCGCCCTGTAGTCTATGCAGAGCCACTGCGTGGCATCCTTCTTCTTAACTAAGACCACAGCTGATGACCACGGACTGTCTGCGCCACCAGTTCATTGACCGTGCACTGTATCTCCTCCAGCTTGGCTGGCGCGATACATCGGGGCTGACTCTTGATGGGCGCACTGCTCCCCGTGTTGATGTTGTGTCTCACCAACACCATCCGGCCAAAGACCAGGTCACCCCTGCTGAACACTTCTGTATACTAAGCCAGGGTGCAACGTATCTTTTCCACCTGCGCCTCCGTCAGGTTAGCGGCACTGCAGTGCGCTAGATCCTCCAGGAAGTCAGGCAGCGGCCTCACAGCAGCCGTCTCTGCACTCCCTGACGGTTCCTCTGGGCGCTCCATCTCCTAACACATGCCTAGCTCAGCACCAGCGGGTATTTTGCGAGCCTCGTTGGAGAAGTTAGCCACCAACACGGTAACTAACTCCTCTCCAGCGCCGACGAGACTCCATCCAACCCCCACACCGTCAGCCAGTCGGAGGTTCTCTGTGGGCTCGACCATGCCCTCCGCTCCAGCCATCGCTCTCGACAGTCGACACCGGACCCAAGCCTCACTCCTAGGGGCGATGTGGAGCCTCTCAACCGTGACTACCTCTGCACAACCCACCTCCGGAAGCAATGTCACTTCTTGACCGTGCACCCTCATTAGCTTCCATTCGAGGTCGACACAGGCCTTACTCTGCGTGAGATAGTCAAGACCCAGCAGGACAGGCTCACTCATCTAAATCGGCGACGTACACTGACAGTCACTCCACTGCGCTGCCAACGCCAATACAAGCCTCTACGGGTCCCTTGAGCTCCACACAGTGCCCTGTGACGCCGCACAGCCTCTGCAGCGCGTCAGGGAGGCATTTAGTGGCCAGCATGACAGGCCGCACTAGGGTCTTCTCTGCACCATTGTCTACTGTTAGGCGGCATGGCTGTCCATCCACAGAGCCTTCCATGTGGACTGCACTACTAGTCGTCTGGCGGCCGACTACACATGTTGGGGCCCGGGAACCGACAGCGGCTGGGATGCGAGCCCCTTCTCCAGCCTGCCCGAATTTCCCGCCTGCACCACCTCCTTAGGCTTGGGGCAGGCGCTTGAGCGGTGACCAGACTCGCCGCAATCCTTGCAGCAAGGCTGGAAGGCGCCAGTGCTCAACCGGTCGAGAGAACGGGTCCTTCGCTCCCTCGGACACCAGCTGTGCCTGTGCTCCTTCTCGCCTGAGCCCCAACAAGTGCCGTGGAAACCCTCCGGACTCACCTTCCTCGACACTGTCTTCTTCTCCACCTTCGCCTTCCGGCCCCAGAGGTCACAGTGGGGCCGGGCGGCTGCCCGTAGGCCGCCAGTCGCCTTCAGGAAGGCCTCGAACTCCAAGGCCCTCGCCAGCGCTATCTGTAGGTCCCCAGGGTGCGCCTGCTTGACGTATATCTGCAGCTGTTGGTCCTGCAGAGCATTGATGAATGAATCGCGGGCTAGAACCACGACCTCCTCACGAGCCCTTCCACGTCATGCGCCAGCTGGGACAAGGTTTCGCCCCGCTCCCGAGTCCGCTTCTTCAAGCGGGCTCGATAGACCTCCGCCTGCAGGTGGGGCCCAAAACGACACTTAAGAGCCTCCGCCACGCTCTGGTAGGAAGCTCACTGGGCCGCAGGCAAGTGACCCAACACCTCCATCTCTGACCTCCGCAGCAACATTTCCAGCTGTAGAGCCTTCTCAGCCTCGTTCTACCCTTGCGCCGCGGTCAGCATCTCAAACTGGGTGATATAGGCCTCCCAAGCCACCTTCCCGTCTTCGTCTAGCTGGACGCTGGGCTGGGGCAGCGGCCAGGGACAGGGAGAGAAGAGATGAGGGTGGCGGCAGTGCTGCCAGATGCAGGGTAATTACCCTGTTTTAGGGTAATCCGACCGCTAGCAAGGTAACAGGGTAGAAGTTTGGTAAAAGGCAGAATTTCAGAATAAATTTGCCACCTGTGAGTCCAATGCTTGAGAAATTATTTAAAATCTACAAAATTCCGAGTCATATTTGAAAAATAGTAAGAATAAGTACAAATGTATAAAATATTTAGAAGTAATGGAAAGAAAGGATCTCTCTCTCTCTCTCTCTCTCTCTCTCTCTCTCTCTCTCTCTCTCTCTCTCTCATGAGTGAGAAAGGAGAGATGATGAAAGGAGAAAACTGATAAATCAGACGTAGTATGTATACTAACGAGAGAGAGAGAGAGAGAGAGAGAGAGAGAGAGAGAGAGAGAGAGAGAGAGAGAGAGAGGTGGTCAGAAGTTTTACGTGTACGAGATTGACTTTACATGTTAAATACTCGTATACGTCTAATTTCACACACTCGCGGCTGGCGGGTCCAGTCACTGTAGCGTCAGTCTGTCCTGAGACGCAGTTGCTACGTGGTGTTGCTAAGCTATTCTCATTAAGGATTGCCAATATTTGTAATATTCATATCGCTTATTAAAGTGATATTACTAACGGAGGTGACAGTGCACATCTTACGGACTCGTTTGTATTAAACAATCAACCATGGCCTCTCCGTCCACCACTCCTCCAGCAAAGCGTAAACGCTTACCTTACTCGCAAAAGTACAGTGAAAAGTGGGAAGATGATACAAAATTCAAAGGCTGGCTGAGTAAAAGCAGTAAAGGATCACTGTTTTATCACTGCAAAGTCTGTAATTATGATGGAAAGGCAGGAAAATCAGGTATTGAAAGACATGCTGGAACAGTAAAGCATGTGAACAACGTGAAAAGCCTAGAAAATACAAAAAGATTTGCCATCTGTAAGTGGATACCGCAAGGAAGAGAAACTAGTGAAAGAAAGTGAAATTAGGTTAGCGGCTGTTGTTAATGAACGTAATCTTCCCTTTACTGCCGTTGATCGTCTTCTTCCTATGATAAAGGCAATGTGTCCTGACTCTGTAGTGGCAAAAAAATTCAAGTGTGGCAAGACAAAATGTTCAGCAGTCATGAAGAACGTGTTGGGTAGAATGGTATGAATTTACTCCAACTTCCAGGAAACAATTCCTTTTCGTTGATAGTGGATGAATCGACAGATCGTGGATGCATCAAACATTTAGTTCTGGTAGTTAAGGTGACAACAGTGAAAGGTGTAAAGGACATGTTTCTAACGCTGGTTCCATTAGAGCAATGGTTCCCAAACGTGGGGTCATGGCCCCCTGGGGGGCCATATAGAAGAATGTAGGGGGCCATAATCTGAGGCTATGCATGAATAAAAACCAAAGGAGTTTAGCGGGTAGGAACCCAGTGGAGGGAACTTACAGGTTCAGTATAGGTTTGCGCAATGCCTTGCTGCTAGACACATGAGTAATACGTTCCTTTTTTTTTTTATATGATTCTGTGTTCTTGACATAAAACAAGACATGGGGATGTATTAGGGAAACAAGATAATTTTAACCCAAACATAATTCTAATCTAAGGCTTCTTAAGCTGTGTATTCTGTATGATAACCTGGTCTTGAATCTTACGAATCAGTAAAACCAAAAAACCGACATAAGTCGATTTTAGTTGGCCAACGCTGCAGCCTCTCTCTTGAAGGGCTAAGGTCCACAAACGTACCCTGGACGGATACATCGTTTCAGTCCGTTAAGGGACCAGCTAGCCCGAGAGGTGTGATCCGTTATGTCCCATACCCATAAGGACGATATTGGCATCTCTTAAGGGAACGGATACGACAGTTTACATCTGCCATTCTCTCTCTGTTTATTTGCGAAAACTTTGACAACGTCATGATGAAATACTGCACACTCAGCAATATACATTTACACATATTTATACATATATACATACAGTGCGTGTATGTTTTCTGTGTGTGTGAAAGATGTGTATGTAAAAGAGGCACAGCCGGTGTATGTGTTTGTTTGTGAAAAGAAGGTAAGAAGTAGAAATGGGTGGTATTTCTTGGGAGGGAAAATAAATGTGTGGAGAGAGTTACCCTTGAAAATAGAAAATGGTAGTAGGAGAATGGTGGATCTTGAGGGCACACAAGACTAGACTAAGGTGCACACTACAATACTCCCCCCCCCCCCCCATAGTTTCAAGGGAGGAGAAACGAAATTTTTCTTGTGTGTAGTCCAGGTAGGTGGGTCGAGGTGCACGAGACTACGGGAGGTGTGGCAGTGGCGGTGACAGGCGAGGAGACGTCCTGGAGCAGGTTGGCAGGCTTAACTCTATCTACCGCGACAGACTGGGTGGCGCCATTGACGTCCAGGGTGAACGTCTTCCGAGTGCATTGGAGGACTTTGAAGGGGCCCTGGTAGAGTTGCTGGAAGGGCTGCCTGACGCTGTTGACTCGGAGGAAGACGTGGGAGCAGCTGTCAAGGTCCTGGCTGGTGAAGACTGCGGCGTTTTTAGGCGTGCGTAGCTGCACCGGCCGAAGACGCGCCAAGCACTCCTTGAGGGTAGCTGCGATGTCGTGGACACTGCTGGGCATGAGGGCAGGTTGGCTGGTGAGGAGTTCACCTGGCAACCGGAGGGTGGAACCATACACCAGCTTAGCAGAGGAGTGCTGAAGGTCCTCCTTCAGGGCAGTTCTAATACCAAGGAGTGTGAGGGGCAAGGTGTCGACCCATCTCTCACGACAGGATGAAGAGGCTTTCAGTGAGGCCTTGAGCTGGCAGTGGAAGCGGTTGATGCCAAGTAGAGTCATGACACAACTCCATACCTGGGACTCAAACTGGCCACCGCGGTCGGACGTGAGGCTGAGAGGGACGCCAAACCTGGACACCCATGTCTCCACGAAGCCACGAGCCACCGTGTCGGTGGTGATGTCCGCCAGTGGGGTAGCTTCGGGCCATCTGGTGAAGCGGTCCACGCAGGTGAGCAGGTACTTGTAACCCCGGGAGAATGGCAAGGGGCCCACAATGTCGATGTGGACGTGCTCAAACCTGGTGGAGACTAGCGTGAAGGTGCCTGGAGAGGAGCAGGTGTGGCATGTGACCTTGGAGGCCTGGCACTTCAGGAAGGTGTGGGTCCAAAGCCTTACGTCCTTGTTGATGACGGTCCATATGAAACGGGACGTCATCAGCTGCTGTGATGCGCAGATGCCAGGGTGAGAAATGTCGTGCAGCTGCCGGAACATGGGGTACCGGTGTTGTACAGGTAGGCAGGGCCGGATGTTGGAAGTGGAGACATCGGCGTACAGCTGCAAGGTTGTCCCTGGCACTGGGACCTTCATCTCGAGTGTGGCATTGTCTTTCAGCTGCTGCAGTTCAGTGTCGCCAACTTGGTCTGCAGCAACAGCGGCATAGTCGAGGGGGGAAGAAGACACAGCATTGATGTTGCGGGAGAGTGCGTCAGCTGGGGCGTTGTCACAGCCTTTAATGTAGCGTATGTCCGTGGTGAACTGGGAGACATACTCGATGTGCCGCAACTGGCGTGGAGTGTAGGTAGACTAGTTTTTGAGGAATATGGCGGTGAGAGGCCTGTGGTCGGTGAAGACGTGGAACTGCTGGCCTTCCACGAAGTACCGGAAACGCTTGATGGCACGGTAGATGGCGAGAAGTTCCCTGTCGAAGGCGCTGTACTTCTCTTTTGCAGGTGTGAACTTCTTTGAGAAGAAAGCCACCGGTTTCCAGCCATCACCAACGTATTGTTGGAGCACCGCACCGACACCAATGCTGGAGGCATCAGTGGAGATGGAGATGTTGGCATCAGGAGAAGGGAAGCAGAGGGTGGAGACTCTGGAGAGGCCTTACTTGGCGGAGGTGAAGGCAGCATCAGCTTCAGATGTCCAGTCGACGGTGACAGACTGGCCTCTCTTGGAAGGCTTGACCATGACGTATAGAGGTTGGAGAAGAAGGGAACAGTGAGGGATGAAGTGGTTGTAGTAGTTCACCATCCCCAGGAATTCCCTCAGCTGGCGCTGTGTGGAGGGCTTGGGAAACTGCTGAATGGCCTCACACTTTAAGGGCAGGGGAGAGACTCCTACCGAAGAAATGGAGTGGCCAAGGAAGTCCAGAGAAGAGACATCCTGCACGGACTTCTCTACATTAATCTGGATGCCATAGTCCTCGAGGCGTGTGAAGAGTTGGCGCAGATGAGCGAGGTGGGTTTCCTCATCAGGACTGACGATGAGGAGGTCATCAATATAGGCGAAGCAGAAGGAAAGGCCTCGCACTAACTCGTCAATGAAGTGCTGGAATGTCTGGGCTGCATTCTTGAGTCTAAACGGCATCCATGTGTACTCAAACAAGCCAAATGGAGTGATAAGGGCTGTTTTCGGGATGTCGTCAGGGTGGACTAGGATCTAATGAAATGCCTTCACCAGGTCGATGCGGGAGAAGATGGTGGAGCCGGCAAGCTGTGAGATAAATTCCTGGATGTTGGGCACAGGATACCTGTCCAGCTTGGTGAGGGCGTTGAGAGCACGGTAGTCACCACAGGGGTGGATTCCACCATTCTTCTTGTCAACGATGTGGAGAGTAGACAACCAGTTGCTGGAGCTTGGCCGTAGTACACCAGTACACATGAGAGACTCAAACTCAGCCTTGACGAGCTTGTAGCGCTCAGGCGCGAGGCGACGGACCTTAGCGTGCGTAGGCCGGCCGGAGGTCTCGATGTGGTGCATGACGGTGTTTTAGAGGCCTGGCTGTGGAGTACGGCTGCAGAAGGGTCAGGAACTTCTTGAGGAGTGCAGCAAACTGGATGTCTGCCTTGAGGACGGTGAGGCACGCACTGGCGCCTGGGGTGGCCTGCATGTGTGTGGAGAGTGAAGTGAGAGGATCAACGAGTTGCCGATTCTGCACATCCACCAGGAGACCGAAGTGGTGCAGGAAGTCGGCGCCCAGAAGTGCTTGAGAGACTGCTGCCACGTAGAACGTCCACTCTAAGGAACGGCGTAGGCGTAGGCGTTGGTGCTGTTAGCAGCGTAAAGATGTAGGGCTGGAGGCAGGGAGCGTTGAGAAGCCGTTGCAGGAAGGACACTGACCTCAGCACCAGTGTCGATGAGAAACCTTGTCTTGGAGAGTTGATCGAAGATGTGGAGCAGCGTCGAAGCACGGCGAACATTATGCGCCGCTAATGCTCGCTGGGCTGGTTTAAAGGCCCCGTAGTGAAGTCACAGGGCGACTGGCATTTGCGGGCCTCTCTACCAAACGTGCGGTGGTAATAGCAGGTGCTGGATGAAGTGGAAGAGGCACGGGAGGCCCTGGCGGACCTGCTGGCGGAGCAGGAGCGTCGCCTGGAGCGTAGTGGAGTCCTGGCGCGGGGACGGCTGTCTAGGAGGTGAGTGAGGTTGCTGACTTGGAGCGCCAGTTGTGAGGCTAACTCGGCGAGGTGCGAGTCTGCCTCCAGCTTCACAGTAGCAGAAGCAACCGAAAGGTCAGGTGGAAGAGTGGCCATGAAGTCGTCAGCCAGCTGAGCAATCTCTTCCACTGACAGCTTGTCCTTCACGCTGAAGAGGCTGCGTTGTGTGGCGAGGGGTAACCGCTGGTAGTACAGGTGGCGGAAGAGATCCGTGTCGAGCTTGTCCTTCACGCTGAAGAGGCTGCATTGTGTGGCGAGGGGCAACCACTGGTAGTACAGGTGGCGGAAGAGATCCGTGTCGAACTTGTCGCCCAACAGCTTCTTCATGCGTCTGAGGAGGTCGGAGGACTTCTTGTCTGAGGAGGTCAGAGGATTTCTCATCACCGAGCTCCTCTTTGCTCAGCAGTTCCTGGAGACGGGCGGTAACAGTAGACTGCAGTCGAGTCAGGACAGCAGCCTTGAGGTCATCATATGGTGTGGTGGAAGCGGCTGTGTTGCTGATGACGTCAGAAACCTTAAACGTACCCTGAACGGATGCGCCGTTTCAGTCCGTTAAGAGACCAGCTAGCCCGAGAGGTGCGATCCGTTATGTCCCATACCCATAAGGTATGCATTAAGGTGCATCTCTTAAGGGAACGGATACGACAGTTTACATCTGCCATTCTCTCTGTTTATTTGCGAAAACTTTGACAACGTCATAATGAAATACTGCACACTCAGCAATTTACATTTACACATATTTACACATATATACATACAGTGCATGTATGTTTTCTGTGTGTGTGAAAGATGTATATGTAAAAGAGGCACAGCCGGTGTATGTGTTTGTTTGTGAAAAGAAGGTAAGAAGTAGAAATGATTGGTATTTCTTGGGAGAGAAAATAAATGTGTGGAAAGAGTTACCCTTGAAAATAGAGAATGGTAGTAGGAAAATGGTGGATCTTGAGGGCACACAAGACTAGACTAAGGTGCACACTACATCAGCAAGGATGTTCATATTATTCAATTAACCAGACATTCACAATTGCAACATTGATCACCATGTGTGCCTACCCATATAATCAGTTTCATCCCACCTGTGAATACTTCAGTATTATATGAACTTAAGCCAACATCAATACCACTTTAATGGTAAGTAAGCCCTGCATTATGAAGTATATCAAGAAGGTAAATAATATCTGCTGTGTTTATGCACATTCTATAACTTTTTTGTTACGTAAAATCTAACTTCCTTTCAACCTCATATTTACCACCTTATTATTCTAATCATGGGTGATGACATACGTTAGCGGTATTAGAAATAGCAGTTTTTTGTTTGTGCATTGCAGGTACAATGATGGCTTCTAATAAGAAACGCAACTATGATAACAACTACGAGCTGGATTTTGGATTTACAAGCATCACTGATAAAGGTGTAATGAAGCCTCAGTGTGTGATTTGTCACAAAATACTCACAGCTGAATCACTAAGGCCCAGTAAGCTTAGATTACATCTGAAAACCAAGCATCCTCAACATGTTGACAAAGATCGTTCCTTCTTTAGTCGACAAGAATTGAACATGAAGAGACAGCGACTGGATGCCAGTGGTTCCTTTCATCAACAAAATGCTGCTGTAGTGGAGGCATCATTTCTTGCATCCCTTGAAATAGCAAAGAGAAAGAAGCCTCACACAATTGGGGAGGAATTAATTTTGCCATGTGCCAAAACAAAAGTGAAGCTTGTTTTGGGTGAGAAAAGTGCTGAAAAGCTGAATGCTATTTCACTCTCAAATAATACAGTGCAACGCCGAATCTCACAAATATCTGATGACATCAAAGACCAGGTGATACAGGAAATTAAATTAAAAGAGCTGAATTATTCTGTATTCAACTTGATGAGTCCACTGACGTCCAGTCCTGCTCACAACTCCTGGCTTTTGTAAGGTATGTTCATGATGAGTATCTGAAGGAGGAATTCTTGTTTTGTGAGCCTCTTGAACAATCTACAAAAGGTGAAGATGTAATGCAGAGACTTACAGAATTTTTTTAATCTGAAGGTCTTGACTGGGGCAATCTCTGTGGGATATGCACAGACGGGGCTCCAGCCATGTTGGGTTTTCAGTCAGGTTTTGTTACAAGAATTACGTGTATTTGAGCTCAGAGAAGAGATCAGCCTTTTTCTCAGAATACAGAACAGCTGTCAGCATGGTCTGCAGATAGCTTCGAAATACGGCTAGCCTATCTTGTTGACATATTTAGACAGTTGAACACACTGAACCTGGAACTCTAAGGGAAAGGAAGCTTGATAATCGATTTTGTGGAAAAAAACAAAGCTTTCATTCGTAAGATGGAGAATTGGAGGCGCAAAGTTGGAATGGGAAACTTGGCAATGCTGGAGACAGTGTAAGAAATTGTAGAGGAGTGTGATGCTGCTACGCATAACATGATTACCCAACATCTTAAGGCCTTGGAAGGGTAATTTAAAAGATACTTCCCAGATATCCAAAGCCTAACTTCTCGGCTAGTAATGGCCCCCTTCACTGCTCCAGTGACATGCATTCCTGATGACAATGATGATGGTCAAACTGAGCTGTTGACACTTCACGAGGATTCAGGAGCTAAGATGAAATTTGAAACTGAATCTGTCACAGTATTTTGGTCATCAATGGCAGCTTCATACCCAAACTTATTTGACTTAGCATTTCGCTACCTCCTACCATTTTCATCAACTTATTCCTGTGAGGCTGCATTCTCTCAACTACTCCACATTAAAATGAAATATCGCAACAGACTCGAAGTGAAGCATGACCTACGGTGTGCTTTTAAGTGAAACAAAACCAAGAATCAAGAAGCTTGTTGATAATCTGCAACATCACCTTTCACACTGAGTAGAATGGGGATTCAAAAGTGAAGGAAACATGAACCTGGCATGAACGTTCAGAAGCAAATGGTCTGGGAGGAGGTGGGTGTGTGGCCACTGAAGGCCATGGCTGTGGCAGTTAATTATGACTCCCTATGATAGCATTTCATTTCAGAATTACAAAGTTATCAGATTTGTAAGATTCAAAGATCAGATCACATTGCGTGGGATTAATACACTTTTTCAATCCAGTGGAATTTATTTATTTATTTATTTTTTTTTTTTTTTGGCTTATTGCTGAAACAGCATTTCACAATAATGCAATTTTTAATTACTCTATATGTGTTTTTTTTTAATGTGCATTATATTACTTCTTTAGTACCATTTCAATAATCATATGAGATTCAGCAAAGGCAAAATACAAATTTCTTTATTAATAATTTTTAAAAATAATAATAATAACAAATGTAATCAATAGAATTACAGGATTTGCTAGAGTGGATTTTATATGGACCTAATGAGTGTAGGACTGTAGACGGTCACGGTCAAGGATTCTAAGAAGGATACCAGGCTGTGAATTATACCTTGGAAGAAAGATCGTGGCGCCACAGTGGCCACTGGCAGAACTAAATATAGAAAATGGAACCCATTTTCTCTGTTTCACAAGGGATGGCTATATTGCTTTGCTTAATTTTTCGCCCTCCTTTTCTTATATATTTAGTCGTATATTCATTCATTCATAGGTACATTGATACATATACATATAGATTAATATATTTTATTGTGTAATATCGGTTACATTAAAACCGACACAAGTGACGGTTTTAGCTGTCCGCCCTTTTGCCTCTCTCTTGTCAGTCTTGTCAGTGGTCCACTAACGTATCCTGGACGGATACGCCTAGTCCGTTAAGGGACCAGCTAGCCCGAGAGGTAATCCGTTAGGTCCCATACCCATTAGAACTTATGGGCGATATTGCCTTCTCTTAAGGGAACAGATACGACAGATTAAATCTGCCACTCTCTCTCTCTCTCTCTCTCTCTCTCTCTCTCTCTCTCTCTCTCTCTCTCTCTCTCTCTCTCTCTCTCTCTCTTATTTATTTATTTTTTTTTTTTTGGCCATCACCCAATCATGGGTATTAGGCCATTTTAATTAATTTTGTGTATTTGTTTATTTATTTACAAGTGTTCTTTTTATTTGTTTGTGCTTTATGATTTTTTTCTATTTATATGTTTTTTTATATAATAACATGAACAACAACAACAACAACAACAGTCACACACACACGCCTCATTCACACAGGGCACCTATTCCTACTGCAAAACTATTGTCCTTTGTCAAGGCATGGGATGGAGGGGGCATCACACAAACACACAAGGTGACTACTTAGTGTTAATACGTATTGCTTTTATTAAAAAAAAATTATAATAATAATAAATATAAATAAATAAATAAATAGAAAAAAAAATTGAAAACATTTACATCAATACACGCTGGACGGAAATCATACACACTTTCATACTATATATATATATATATATATATATATATATATATATATATATATATATATATATATATATATATATATATATATATATTGAAGTGATAAAATGTACATAGTGCATCATACAGAATATATGCACACAAATCACAACTCTCTGATTAAGTTGGTCTCAGTCAGGTAAATCATCAGTCTATCGACCACATCCGGGTGTTCCTCACCCAGAAGGGTGGTCTTCGTTAGCGAGAGGCCGTGACTCCAGAAATACGCCGCCAAGGGCCGCCTTTCCTCACGATAACGCACACAGTGAAGCAGGATGTGCTCGACAGAGAGGGTTTGTTATGTAGGGGAGCATGTGGGTGGGGAGGGTGCAGCCCATCCTGAGACATGCCAGAACAACCTCCTTCCGCCTTGTGGGGCGATTGGAGGAAGCCCACTCGCCTAGGATGGGTTTGATGGTATGTAGGTGGAGGTTGTCCCAGTGACTCTGCCACAGGAGTTTTGCCGATGATTTATCTGAGAGACATGACTGCAGATCCCGACGGAGGTTCCACGCTCCCTCGAGCTCTGCAGCAGACTGAGCTAGCATGTCAGTCTGTTCATTCCCGCGTATATTGGAATGCCCAGGCACCCAAATCAGTGAGAAGGATTTACGACTTGAATTTAATTTATTAATGATGTTGCCCTGGATTTCATTTGTATCCGTACGGCTGGACTCTATTGCCTGAAGGGCTGACTTAGAGTCCGAAAAAATGATAATTGAATGATGAGATGAATTTAAAGCATAGTCTATGGCTTTATCAATAGCAAAAATTTCAGCGGAAAAGACCGATGTATGAGTCGGCAGTCGGAACCTGAGGGCACATTCACACGACCACACACTTGCACCCACACATTCATCCGTCTTGGAGCCGTCAGTATATATGTGTAGGGATGGAGGGAGGCCAGCGATGAGGGCCAGGAAGCGCTAGTGGTGCTCAGCCTCGGCAACGACAGCCTTCTTCCCCTTTATCCATGATGTTATGATTGACGTTTGTTGCTTCTTCCAAGGGGGAAGGGTGGGCAGCACGAGGCGGTCCGCCTCGTCCAGTCTCACGCCCGTTTGTTGGCAGAGAGCGTTAAGTCTGACAGAGACTGGACGGAGGACCGCAGTGTGGAGGTGGTGGTGCTGCCAGATGATCTTGCTTGCTGTGTTGCCGAGGGGCGCTTTCCGGGCGGTTTTTATCCCATATGATAATAGCAGGGTATCGTGACGGTGTTGCAGCGGTGGTATGTTGGCCTCAACCTCCATCCTCGCCACACGGGTGCAGCGCAGGGCTCCAAGACACATTCTCTCACATTCATTCTGTAAAACATCCAACCACCTCAATGTTGGTTCCGACCCAGACCCATACACTGACGAGCCATAGTCTAAATGAGAACGAATTAAGGACTTGTACACCATTAATAAAGATTTTCTGTCTGCTCCCCATGAAGTACCATGGAGGTATTTGAGGACATTGATTTTTTTTCGGCAACGGATGAGTAGTTCATTAATGTGTGTCTTCCAAATTAGTCTGCTGTCAAAATGCAAACCCAATAATTTGACTGAGTTTTGAAATGGTATCGGCTGGCCTTGAAGAGTTAATTGCAAGTCAGGTACGTTACGTCTAGTAAAAACAATGCCGATACACTTAGCAACGGAAAACTTAAATCCCCACAAAGAGGCCCAATGCTGAATGAAATCAAGAGCGTCTTGAATCCGCCCCGCCGAGAACTGAGCGTTAGGCGATGAGTGCCATAACGCACGGTCGTCAGCGTACAGTGAGTATTTAAGATTCCTGGGCACGGGAGTTGTGGACAGAATATCATCATAATACAAAATAATATAGGACTAAGAACACTACCCTGCGGCACCCCGTTCTCCACGAAAACGTCCGAGATTACGTTACCAGGAAGCTTGACAGAGAATGTTCTGTCCTGTTGGAAATTATAAACAAAAATGGGCAAGTTACCTCTGAAGCAATGAGCGTAGAGTTTCGTGAGGATACCGTGTCGCCATGTCATGTCGAAGGCTTTGTGGATGTCTAGGAACACCCTATCATGAATTCTTTTTTGGCAAATGCCTCTGAAATGCAATGCTCTAGGTGTGTTAGGTGATCCATCATGCTTCGGTACTTCCGAAACCCCGACTGTTCATCACCTAACAAACCCTTCGCTTCTAAAACAAAAAGCAGCCTTCGCTTTACCATACGTTCCATGACCTTACATACACAGCTCGTGAGCGCAATAGGGCGAAACGCACTGGGATCCGTAAGGAGTCCAGTCTTTTTGGGGATTGGGATGGTATGAGCAAAGCCCCAAGACTTAGGAAATGTGTGGGCGATCCATATTTTGTTGTAGAGCAATAGTAATTTAGTAATAGAATGGTGGCCGAGATGTTGTAACATAATATACGAAATATTATCTGGACCTGGATTGGAGCCTTTACAGTATTTCAGGGCAAGAAGGAGTTCATCCAACGTAAACTCTGTTGTAGTCCGAGTTTACGCCTCCCGTGGCAAAGTTTGGGACTGAGAATTCTGCCTCCTCCTTGTGGGGGAGGAAGGCAGGGGTATAGTAGGCGGAACTACTTGCCTGACAAAAATTGTGGGCATTTGCTATTTCTTGTTTGTTGTCAATCATTTGGTTATTTATGTTTAGAGTATTTATTGGGATGTATGTTTTTTTATTATTAAATATGTTTATTGTTTGCCACACTTTTGACAGGGGTGTGGTGCGGTTCACAGATGAAATGAATTGTCTGAATGAGTCAGTTTTTGCATTACGGATGACTTTCCTTGCCTGAGCCCTTGCCTTTTTTATAGGCTATGAAGTTTGCTTGACTTGGCTGCTGGCTGAAATGCCTGTAACGCCTATTACGCTCATGAAGTGCTTGTCGACAGTCCGTTGTCCACCATGAAACTCCATGTTTAGTGTGAACTGTAGAAGTTTTCGGAATACAAGCCTCGGCAGCGTGTAATATGGATCGTGTTGCGTTGCAGACCATTGTGTCAATGTCCACCCAGATATATCCACGTCGTCAATCCCACGGAAGGTTGCCCAATCTGCTCTCTTAAAGTTGAACTTGGGAGTGCGGGGGCTGGGCGGGATGTCGCATGAGTAAGAGATACAGATGGGTAGATGGTCACTTCCGTGGGAGTCGTCGATGACTTCCCAGGAGAAGTCAGGGAATATACCTGGCGATAACAATGACAGATCAATGGCAGACGCGTTCCAGTCCGATCATCTACACGAGTCGCACTTCCATCGTTCAGAAGACAGAGGTTTGTCTGCAACATAATGTCAACTATCTGCTCCCCACGTACACTTGACCTCTCACTTCCCCATTGCTGATGATGGGCGTTAAAGTCGCCCAGTACTAGCCTGTTGCCCAGAAGCTGGCTAATCAGTGATGTAATGTCGTTATCAACAATGGGTGTATTGGGAGGGAAGTAGAGGGAACAGATAGCCATATACGTGTTGTTGAGTCTCTCCCTGCACGCGACAGCTTCCAGAGATGTATTCAACGTCACTTCTGTTTGTGTTAGTGTTTTGTGTATGTATATGGCAACACCGTGTCCCTCATATCTTCTATACTGATGGTAGTGTTTTAGCACTGTAGGATCAGGCTGATCCTGCAGTCTCGTCTCCTGTAGACAAATAACAGACGGCCTGTGTATGTTTACAAAAAGTGACAAAAAATTAATCTTTATTTTGAATACTTCTGCAGTTCCACTGTAACACCTTGAACATTATGGCCTAAGAGTGGAGGTGGCGGCCGTGTTTCTTAGTCCTTTTGCGCTCTGAGGAGCTGCCAGGGGACCTCTCCCGGCCTTTACTAGTGGTGACATCCATTAAGTCATCAATCGTTAACTCCCCGGAGCCTGTCGAGAGGGAGTGATTATAAGAACTCCTCCTCGAGGGCGCGGGTGCTGCGACGACATGGGAAGGACGAGTGCGTTCTAGTTTCGTTAAATCTAGTTTATCAGACTTGTCAGTCCTTTCACCCTCACTGGGAGCACGAGAGATAGCGGACAGATATGCACCATAGCAAGTGATAGCAGTAGAAGTTTTAGTGGAAGTGGAGGTTGCTTTAGCAGGTGATGAGACAGAGGTTGAAGGGGAAACTGTGGAGGTAGATGAGGCAGGCAACGGATCAGTCTGAATACCAATAGTGCACATCCTGGGAGGAGCCCTTACTGCTGAAGCATAAGAAGCGTTTGAAGCAGGAGCGGACTGCGTCTGCTTCACTCTCATCCTTGCTTCATAGTAAGAAATCCCTTCGGTAGCTTTCACTGTGCAGATCTCTTTTTCCAATTTCCACGCGGGGCAATCGCGCGAGAAAGTGGAATGAGCACCCTCACAGTTACGGCACTTTTGGACAAGAGATGTACATTGGTCTGTAGAATGACCCTCTCCTGAGCATCTACCGCAGTAGGCGTGGGAAGACCGACAAGCATTTCCATGATGACCATAAAGTTGACAATTGAAGCAACGGAGAGGATTCGGAATGTAGGGACGAACGGAAACCGACTCGTATCCTATATGAACTCTATCCGGCAATTTAGCAGCACTGAAAGTTAAGATGACAGTTGCTGTGCTCCTTCTGGTGCCGTCGTTATGCGCCGCCACGGTGCAGTGGCTAGCGCGTCTGGCTACGAATCCGTGGGCCCGAGTTCGATCCCGGACGAGGACGGCGTGGACCTCACCCAGGTTTTCATCCTTCACTGGTCGATAAATGGGTACCTAGGGCAACCTAGGGAAGGTAAACTGTGGAAACCCGGATTTCATGCTGGCCCCATGTCCCGGGGTAAGGGATTATTCCACCACAGGCTCAAAGGCCAAGGAGACGGGAGATGAGCGCCCGCAGCTACGCGCTGATACAGCGTAAGCCCCCCACTTTACCTTTTTACTTTTCTGGTGCCGTCAACATTCTTAGTTATTTTACGAGCTTCAATTACATCCTGGTCAGCCATGCAATCAGTAATCTTGGCTTCATCCATATCCACAAAATCGCGGTGGGAGGCAACTCCCCGACACGAGTTCATAGACACTGGAATGAAAGCCTCGATCTCGATGTCATGGATGACCCGGAGCTTCAACAATGATTTAACTTGACTTACGTTTAGAGTCTGCACAAGCAAGTCACCACTGGCAAGTTTTTTTTAACATTGACAACGTTTCCGATATTGCAATCAATAACTTTCTTTATAATAAAAGAATTTACATTTGAGAGGCGGGTGGAAGTCTTTGAGTGTAGAGTCACATATGTCACTTTATTTGGGTCAATATTCAGTCTGGCAGTCAGGGGTCGCCGATCAGTGCCCTCCCTCCCCCTTGGAGGGGGAGGGGAGGAGATTCCGTCCGGCATGGAGGGGCTACACCCCCCTCCTACAGGAGGGAAGGGGGATGCAAGTGGGAGGAGGTCAGGGAGGAGTTTCCTAAGGTCAGATGGTCCTGCCAAACCACTCTAGGGGGGCCGGACGGTGTCAATTCACCCCAAAAGCATGCTCATTGAGGCGTATCCTCCATCGGTAAGAGAGGAACGACAATCTGACTCGGTGGCAACAGACACCTTCTGTTGCAAAGGTGGCAGAAGGACAGAAGCGTCAGGATACATGTTTCCAGCACGGAATCTGGGCTCAGTCTGATGTGCCGCCCCTCTGTCTATCTACTAGCCAGAATTTTTACAAGTCGCTGTGCACTGCGACACACCCAACAATTTACAATAATATAATATATATACATATATACATATAGTACGTGTATGTTTTCTGTGTTTGTGAAAGATGTGTATGTAAAAGAGGCACAGCCGATGTATGTGTTTCTTTGTGAAAAGAAGGTGTGAAGTAGAAATGATTGGTGTTTCTTGGGAGAGAAAATAAATGTGTTAAAGAGAGTTACCCTTGAAATAGAGAACGGTAAGAAGGAGAATGGTGGATCTTGTAGGCACACAGACTAAACTAAGATGCACACTACAACATAAAGTCAATAGCCATAATGACTAGATTAATTCTGAAACTAAACACAATTTTAATGCCTCCTAAGCATTGAATTTCATGTTTTTGTCAATGATGGAGATTCTTCGTATACTGTTACTAAAATCATAAAAAAGATATAGGCTACCAATGACATCAATTCGCCTCTTCAAGTCGGTGTTCAGTGTCCATGTCTCACAACCATAGAGTAAGACAGGGATCACCAGCGATTTGAAGATTCGAATCTTTGTCCGTCTGCACAGGTATCGACAACGCCAAATACTCGTGTTGAGCGAATCCATAACGCCGTGGGCCAGGCCAGTCCGCCGTGTGACTTCTTGGTTCGACCCACCACCGTTATGTACTACACTACCAAGGTATGTGAAACTTTTCAAGATCTCAATGTCCTCGCCACACACATGGACAGACTGTACTGTTTCATCCAGCACGCCTCCAAACACCTGGACCTTGGTCTTGGCCCAGGAAACCTAAGTCCCAAGGGCTTCACCTCCTCGTGAAGTGCCTCTAGAGCCATTACCAGAACCTCCAGTGACTCAGCGAAGATTGCTGCATCATCAACAAAAACAAGATCTGTAATCTTGGTGTTGCCGACAGATGCTCCACAATGACTTTGTTCCACAACTCTGCCTAATACCCAATCCATGCATGTGTTGAAAAGCGATGGAGCAAGCACACAGCCCTGCCTCACACCTGTATTCACAGGGAAGAAGCTGGACACGCCTCCTCCACACTTCACAGCACTTACAGTCCCGGAGTACAGGCTAGTTAATAGACCAATAATCCTTGCAGGAATCCCACGGATACGCAGAAGATCCCAGAGTGTCTCTCGATGCACTGAGTCAAACGCTTTCTTGAGATCGACATAGGCTGCAAGCATTCCCTGTCGAAACTCACGTCGGCGCTCCACCAGTACGCGAAGCGCTAGGATACGGTCAGTTGTTGACTTACCGGGCGTGAACCCTGACTGTTCAGGTCTCTGATGCTTCAGCAGGTGAGTGCGGATCAGCATCAGCAGCAAATGGGCAAGCACCTTGCCTGGTACGCTGAGCAGCGTTATTCTACGGTAGTTGCTGCAGTCTTGACGGTCCCCTTTCCCCTTCCAGATAGGGATGACCAACCCCTTCTTCCAGTCAGGGGGAATGGTACCAGAATGCCATACAGCATTCAAGACAGCATGCAACCCACGGATCATGGCTTCACCCCCAGCTTTGAGCAGCTCCGCACTGATGTTGCAGATGCCAGCTGCCTTTCCACCCCTCAACTTTGCCACAGCCTCTTTGACATCGCCAATGGAGGGTGCAGTTTCGTCAATGGGTGGATCAGTATCCAGCGTCTGCAACCCTGCAGTCCGGAGCTGTCCGCTTGGAGGATCCACCGTGAACGGCTGCTCAAAGTACTCAGCCCAACGAGCCATCTGCCCATCTGCGTCCGATACGAGGCAACCATTTGCTGTTCGGATAGCACTCACCTGAGAAGTAGACTTGGAGCGGAGGTTCTTCAGAGCTCGATAGGCAGGTCTGAGGTCATTAGCATTTAAATGACACTCGACATCCTCAGCGAGACCCCTGACGTACCTCTCCTTGTCTCTTCTCAGAAGAGTTCTAGTCCTACGTGACAGAGCCCTGTACTGGTCATGGTCCCCAGCAAGTCTGGCAGCACGGCTCTCCTCAATACTTTCCAGCGTCTCTACCGAGGTGAAGCCACTCCGTGACCTCGGGCGCTCCCCAATGCATTCCTTGGCAGCCTCAAGAGTCTCACGTGTGAAGGTATCCCATAGCTCTTCAGGGTCCTCAAGGGTGTCAAGCACTCCAAACCGATTGGAGACTGTCACTGCATACTCTTGTGCACATGTCAAGTCCTTCAGCTTCTCAAGATGAAACACAGTGTGGTTGCGTCTTGGAGGCTTTCTGGACTTGATATGAAGCTTGAGTGAAGCAACAACAAGCCTGTGATCGGTTGCAAAGAACTCGGCACTCCGAAAAACCCTGCAGTTCTGGAGGATCCTCCAACGAGTACTGGCTAGGATATGATCGAGCTCCTTCGCTACCCCTCCGGCATTGCTATACCAAGTCCAGCGGTGCAGCGCTGGTCTCTGATACCAGGAACCCGCAATTCTCAGCCTTCTGGATCTTGCAAAATTCAGAAGGAAGGAGCTGTTGTCATTCCTGGTACCAGAACCATGGGACCAACACATATTTCATAGCCAGCCCTTTCGGTGCCAATGACAGCATTAAAGTCGCCCAGGACAATGAGTGCATCACGACGGGGACACTGGTCCAGTACAGAGTCGAGTTTGGCATAGAACATCTCCTTCTCTTCAGTTTCACATACCTCGGTAGGAGCATATACAGCAACAACAGACATGAAGCCTAAACTGTACTTCAGCCTTAATCGCATTATACGCTCATCAACCGGAGTAACCTCTACAACAGACGGTGCAGTTTGCTGGAGACGCCTATGGCTATCCCCTTGACATGGTGACCATTGCTCGTGTCGGACCAGTAGTAAGTAAAACCCTTACTACTGGTCTCGCCACTGCCAGGCCTCCTTGTCTCAGAGAGCCCCACCATATCCACCCTCAGCCTACTGAGCTCATCTGATAAGTGAGGTAGTCGGTGATCCTCTGAGAGACTCAGGACATTCCAGGAGCCCACACGCAGAACCCTTCGAAGGTTCACCCCAGGAGCGGTCTAACGTGCAGGCGCCACATCTGCAGCCCCGCCGGCACCCTGTCAAGGTTGACCGGACAGCCAGGTTAAAGGAGGGTGAACGACGGCAGCCTCTTTAACCTGGTCCAAGGAATATTATACTCAAGCCAATGATCTAAGGAAATATGTATGGAAACAACACTCTGTTGGTGCACACGTATAATACACCGCCAATACACTCCCCACGAGTCCACCACTCCACCAAACAGGACAAACTTGTAACAGGAAGACAGCTTCATCTCGTGTAGCAGTAGCGTAGGAACTCCCCGAACAGGCCACGAAGGTGAAGGATGACAGCATTGGATCTACCAGGTGCGGTGACTTGGCGTGGGTGAGGAAGGCAGGAGGCAGACACCGCCGATGCCCACACGGCAGGAACAGCTCCAGCAGGGATGAGAACGACTAGTAGGAGGCTAGTGGCTCCGTGGGACGCTCTGGGTCCAGCAGGCTTGTCCAAAGCTTGCTCCGCTCTGCCAGTCCACCGTGCAGACAACCAGTCGTTACCTCGCCTTGCTTCACTCGCCAGCAACCGAGTCTGGGCAGCGAAGCAGCGAGTGAGATATCAACTTGACTAGCTCGCTATCGAAACTTGTAGTTGAAGATTCGGGCTGACGGTGAAACACGTTAACGAGCAAACAAACCAGTGTGTGTGTGTGTGTGTGTGTGTGTGTGTGTAAGTGGTAGTTCGGCCTTTACACAAGCCCTCCCCTTACAAAAATCTACTATAAGTAGATTAAACTGAACTAGCACGACAAAAAATAAATAAATAAAGTAAACAAAAAGCATACATGTAGGAACGCCTAACGTTCACTACACAAGGAACGACTCAGGAGGTCAGCTCCAACATTGTCACGGCCGGCAATATGAACCAACCGGAAGGGATAGTTCTGCAGTTGAAGAGCCCACCTCATAAGTCTGTCATTGGAGCACTTCGACTGGTGAAGATATATCAGTGGCTTATGGTCAGTCTCTAGAAGAAACTCTTTACCTCAGAGATAGAAGTCAAACTTTGAGATCCCAAACACGATGGCGAGGGCTTCTTTCTCGATGGTAGCGTACTTGCGTTCGCAGTCCAACAGCATCCGACTAGCATATGTCACAGGATGAGGGGCTCCATCATAATACTGCAGCAGAACGGCCCCCAACCCAAAATTCGATGCATCTGTCCTAAGAACAAACGGCATGACAGGGTTAGGTAATCGTAAGACTGGCTTTGATGACAGGGCGTCCTTTAGCTGCTCAAACCTCACTAACAAGTCCTCACTCCACTGCAGTGGCTCTCTTTGGGATTTCTGGAGAAGGTCGGAGAGAGGACCAGAGTTAACTCGGACGCCATGGGTATGAAGCATCGGTAGAAGGATACCATCCCGAGGAAGCTGCGTAGACTCTTCTTGGTGGTCGGAGGCTTGATCTCCTTCAGGGCCTCAGTCTTGTCCTGCATGGGTCGCAGGTGGTCCCTATCAAGTACAAAGCCCAAGTACTGGATAAAAGGGAAACCAAACCTACACTTAGATGGTCTAGCTGTAAGGCCGTGATGACGGAGGCGTTCAAGGACAGATGATAGGGCAGTTATGTGGCTGGGCCAATCTGATGAGTAAATAAAGATATTATCAAAATAAAAAGAGATGTTGGGCAAATCTGCAAGAACAGTCCTCATGAGGCGAATGTAGGTAGAACAGGCAGTAACGAGACCGAAGGGAAGACGACAGAACTCCATCAAGCCCCGGTGGGTAGAGAAAGCGGTGAGAGGCTTGGCACGATCAGTTAAGGGGATCTGGTAGTAGACCTACGCCTTACACAAGTCAAGTTCTGAAAATATCTAGCTCCGACAAACTTATACAAATCCTCTTCCACAGAGCAGGTGGGCTCGGCATCAAACACTGTGTCGGAGTTAAGCTGGCGGAAGTCAATAGCCATCCGGTAGCTACTGTCAGACTTGCGTACCATAACCACAGGAGAGCGATGTGGCGAAGACGATGGCTGGATGACTCCAAGTTGGAGGAGGTTGTCAATTTCTTCTTCAAAGTAGTGACGAAGGTGGATGGGCACAGGGTAGTTCCTAGAGGAGACCCTGCCGGTGGTGGTCAAGACGATATCATGTTGCAGGGTGTTGGTGCAACCGGGAGAATCGGAAAAGACATCGCTGAACTCTGACAGGAGGTCTTCAAGTGTTGCTCGTTGGTTCCACTCCAGCGATTCGTTGACGTCCAGTACCGGGTTGAGGGCAGAGAAAGAAGTCGAACAGGCTGAAAGACAAGGGACAAGGTCGTCAAGATCCTCTGCTTCCAAGGGTCCTGCTGATGAACAGGCATCTTCCACGGTGGAGGTATCGTCCATAACATAGGCAAGGTTGACCTGGGCTCGGCGATGATATTTCTTCAAAAGGTTGGCGTGGTACAGCTTAGGCCCCTTAGGGTCATCAATCAGGTAATCCACCTTATTGCGTCTTTCCAAGACTTTGAAGGGGCCACGCCAGGAAACAAGCAACTTCTTATTGGAGTCAGGGAGGAGTACTAGAACTTCATCGTCAGGCTTGAAATGACGATCTTGGGATCGAAGGTCAAAATAAGACTTATACCGAGAAATACTCACATCGGCTTTCCGGGCGGCGAGTTGGGCACACTCTGTCAGCTTCTCCCGGAGCTCAATGACGTATTCCAGGCTTGTTTGCTCTTCCTTCTCCAGGTCACGGTCTTCCCACAAGTCTCTTAGGACAGTTAGCGGCCCCCTTACAGTGCGTCCATACAAAAGATCAAACGCCGAGAAGCCGTCGGCTTCGGCAATTCCCTGAGGGCAAACAGAGCAGGGATGAGGTATCGATGCCACTCTCTAGGCTTCTCATTGCAGAGCTTTCGGAGAACAGCTTTGAGGGGCCCGTGCAGCCTCTCCACTCGTCCATTACCACTCGGATGAAAGGGGGTAGTGAACTGGGGTTTCACTCCGAGAAGCTTGTGAAGCTCTGCCATAAGGTGTGATGTAAACTGAGTGCCTCTGTCACTAAGGATTTCCCGGGGAATTCCGACCCTGGAAAATATGGTTAGGAGAGCTTCAGCAACAGAGTCGACATCCTTCAGAGGGATAGCTTCAGGATAACCAGTAGCGAAGTCAATCAGAGTCAGAATATACCTATGCCCTTCTGAAGACAGGGGAGAAAGAGGGCCCACCAAATCCACAGCAACTCTTGAGAAGGGTTCGGTGACAACAGGTAATGGTTGGAGAGGGACAGGTTTGACCCGGCCCTTGGAAGATTTACGCTGGCACACATCACATGAGCGACAATAGTCACGAATGTCGGCTCTCATGCCAGGCCAGAAGAAGTTTTCGCTCACCTTCATCTCAGTTTTCTGATGTGACAAGTGACCGGCGAGTGGACTCTCGTGGGCGACTTGAAGCACTATCGGTCGACAATCGGAGGGGAGCACTAGAGCCCGAATATCGACTTTACCGGGCCGGCTGGAGGCGATACAATCCCTATATAAGAGTCCATCCGTCCAGGAGAATCTGCAAGACGCTCCATTCCTGGCTACCTCGGGCAGTCTGGTAGTAGCCTTAGCCCGTACAGTACCGAGGGAGGGACCCGTTTCCTGCAAACGGGCAAATTCTGCTGGTGTTACCTTCAGTGGTTGTAGGTTGAGGAACACAAGTGGATGCAGACGTCTTGTCCAGGTAGCAGCTGAGCGAGTCTGAGCAGTACAGGCTGTCTCAAAATCGGCAGAAGAAGCAGTGTTCTGAAGTATGGGAGGTGGATCTTCCAAAGCAGGAGTGACACGGAGCGAGGAACGATCACCTTCTGCAGTACAAGAGATAGAAGTTATCACATTAGAATTGGACGACCGTGCAGGGTCATCAGGTTTACGGGCTCCAGGAATGTCACCAATCAGAGCAGTTGCAAACTTTATCGGAGCACGGATGGCCTCAGCCCAGCCATCATAATACGGGCACTTTAAGTAACACCTCACGACAGGGAAGGTGTCAGGCCGGCCCAAGTAGTCATATACAGTTACCTTGCGGAATTGGGTCGTGTCCGCATCGGGTAATGCCTCCTCAGAAACGATGAGGCTGGAGCAACCGGTGTCTCGGATGATGGTCGACGTCCAGGCCCCGTTGATGGTTCCTGACACACAGTAGTTAGAGAGTTTGCGGGTCTCCCAACAAAACCCTACCTTAACTGTTGAAGGCTTGTCCTTGAAGGCGCGAGGGTTTTTAGGGCATTTGGGTCGAATGTGGCCTACTTCCCCGCAGTAATGGCACTTCACGACAGAAGCAGGTCCTTTGGTGGCTTGGAGGATGGAGTCTGAGGGAGTTTCCTTCTTGTTGGATTTCTTGTGCGTAGATGACGACTGGCAGGCCCTCGGGTAAGAGTGACGAGCAGAGGACCAGTCGTCGGCCAGCTGATCGGCGGCAGCCAAGGTGTTCACACCCCGCTCTTTGATGAAGATTCGAAGATCTGGTGTAAGAGAGGAAATAAATTGGTCTAGAAACATAAAATCTCTAAGAGAGGCATAAGTGGGATCGATGTTACAAGCTTCCAGCCACTGGTCGAAGCAGCGCCCAAGCTGAATGCCGAATTGCTCAAAGGTTTCTCCGGGCTGGATCCTGGTTGACCGGAAGTCCATCCTGAAGCCATCAGGAGTCTTGCAGAAACTCTTCAGAAGGGACTTCATCAGCAGAGTGTAGTCAGCCACAATCGCAGGAAAAAGAGAAGCATAAATCCTAGCTGCCTTTCCGGACAATAAAGCTCCTAATCTCACAGCATAGGCCTCCTTATCCACCTTTAGAAGTTCCGCGATCCTTTCAAATCTGGTTAGGTAGGAAGCGAAATCATCCCCATCTTGGTATGCAGGCAAACGAGGCCGATCAACATACTCACCGACAAGAGGAGGAGGTGCAGGTTTACTGGAGGCGTCGATCCGGGCCCGCTCGAGGTCTTTCTCGGCTTGTAGCTTTGCCAACTCGAACTCCCGTTCCCGTTTCCGTTCTTCCATTTCATCTTGCCGCTTTCGTTCTTCCCTTTCCAAGGCACGTTCTTCTCTCTCCGCCGTTTGCTGGGCCAACACATAGCGACCGACTTCATGTCCCTCGAGACCTAGTGCCAGGGCCTGGGTTTTGAGTTCCTCGAAGCTGGCCATTCGGGAAAGAGACTGAATTAACGACAGTTAGGTAGAGAGCCACCACCACACAAACAAACACCCAATACCACAAAACACCGTAACCGAGAGGACTAACTCCCGGTACAGGACAAATCAACAACAGGCATAACAATGCAGTTGCACAAAACATACAGAGCAGCTTAAAGTTGGTGATTGAAAATAACCCTGGGGAATAACAACCACCAGGCGGTAGCGTGACGCTACGAAACTCACTTCTGGGCCAAGGAAAGTGAGTGCGCGCTCAAGGCGACTTCAAACAGGTCAGCAGAGACCTAGAGCGTTTTTACCAACGCATCAGAATATCAAACGCATCACACACTGTTTGATGTTCTTGCTTCTGGTTTATCAAACGCCTGGGACAGGCGTTTGATAATACGGCAGCGAATATGCTCGGAATAGCAAACACGCACTCTGATTGGCTGGAAGGTATTGCCATTCCTATCACATTTAATAGTTACAATTCTGAGGCCCTGAGGGTTATGATAATTGTTTTATATGAAAAGAAGATCAAAGTAGTAACTTGTTCCTGGCATTAGAATTCAAAAGAATCGTCCATAAGACTTGAAATAAATGGTTGTGTTGTCTTGTAATACGTGGCAACTGTTCAGACATATGTCTAGTGAGGGACGTCCGTGTCAGTTCATGTGGTTGTGACTTCGTCTTCCAGTTATGTGAACTTGGTGTAGTTATGCTATATTTCCGTATAATACTTGCTGAAAAATAAGAATTAAAGGATTATCTTATTGCTGTATGCTACTGACATCCGTATTAAAGCAAATATATCGGAGAAATGATATTTGTTTTGAAATGCTGCTGCAATAACACGAACATTGCGTACATCATGGACGCTATACTGCTGTAACTGCTCTGTGTAGAGGCACCGGAAAGATTTCATTCCAACCATTTATCTCCAGAGAACCCTTAGTATACAAATAGTTACAATTAGCATTGGTCGACAATAATTACCTTTCCATGAAGTCACAAGCTACTGCTGCTGCTGCTACTGCTACAGCACCCATATCAGCCTCTGGCTGCATCTCTGCCACGCTTGCAACTGCCAATAGAGGCATCATAGGTCCTGATAGAAGAGACTGGTTTTCGTCATCTTCCATATAAGTATCAGAGTCGGTGCTGCTGTCCATTGTCTCGTCCCTTGGCTCACTTCTCAGTCTGGCTTGAAGTTCCCGCCACGGCTGCTGTCTGTGTTATGATCCGTACGACAGTTTTTCCGAGACGGTGCGAGCGAGGGTCGTCTGGTAGCACAGTAAGTCGTGTTTACCAGAGACCAGCCGGAACATCAAACAGTGTTTGATATTCTCATGCGCTGGTAAAAACGCCTCTAAGAACATAAAACCTTAGAACATCGGGGTGGTATAATCCTGGCGAGGTCGCCACTTTGTCAAGGTTGACCGGACAGCCAGGTAAAGGAGGGTGAACGACGGCAGCCTCTTTAACCTGGTCCAAGGAATATTATACTCAAGCCAATGATCTAAGGAAATATGTATGGAAACAACACTCTGTTGGTGCACACGTATAATACACCGCCAATACACTCCCCACGAGTCCACCACTCCACCAAACAGGACAAACTTGTAACAGGAAGACAGCTTCATCTCGTGTAGCAGTAGCGTAGGAACTCCCCGAACAGGCCAAGAAAGTGAAGGATGACAGCATTGGATCCACCAGGTGCGGTGACTTGGCGTGGGTGAGGAAGGCAGGAGGCAGACACCGCCGATGCCCACATGGCAGGAACAGCTCCAGCAGGGATGAGAACGACTAGTAGGAGGCTAGTGGCTCCGTGGGACGCTCTGGGTCCAGCAGGCTTGTCCAAAGCTTGCTCCGCTCTGCCGGTCCACCGTGCAGACAGCCAGTCGTCACCTCGCCTTGCTTCCCTCGCCAGCAACCGAGTCTGGGCAGCGAAGCAGCGAGTGAGATATCAACCCGACTAGCACGCTATCGAAACTTGTAGATGAAGATTCGGGCTGACGGTGAAACACATGTTAACGAGCAAACAAACCATTGTGTGTGTGTGTGTGTGTGTGTGTGTGTGTGTGTGTGTGTGTGTGTAAGTGTTAGTTCGGCCTTTACACACCCCCAAAATCAGAAGTAGGGCTAGGGGGTCCTCCCGCCCTTTTCAGGACACAGGGCTTCCGCAGGCTTTCCCCTGCATCCGTCATACTGGTAGGCAGGCCCCTCTGGTGCCTTGGCACCCAAGAGGTCTGCACGGTCCATTCCTTCCCATATATACCTCATCCCTTCTTCTGACATATCCTAATCATCTCAGCCTCATATATCTTGCCTTGTCCCCAAACCAACGTGCATGGGTCATCCCTGTGATGTGTTCGTTCTTTATTTTATCTCATTTCGTCACTCCAAGAACATACTGCAACATCTTCATTCGACTACTTCCATCTCCTTCTATTGTTATTGGTACCGTATTCATATCCTATATCTACAGCATGGCTGTCCTCTCTAATATTTTGTACTTTTTTTTTTTTTTTTTTTTTGTTCTTGCAGAAACCTTTCTGTCACTTATTACTCCTGTCACCCTCCTCCAGCCTATTTCTTTTTTAACACACTCTCCATTTCTCTATACTGACGAATTATATCAAGCATCAAAATTCGTGAATCTTTGCCATCTCTACATCCTGCTCACCTTGCTCGCCCAGATGCCTGTTAGACCCACTCTGGTCTGTCGGTTGGGAGCCAACGGACATATGACCTACGGACAGTTCTGTGATGATATATTAGAACCTCGGCATCTTCAATGTTCATTCCTGTCTTGTCCTTCTATCCATCTCCTCCGTGGTCTCCCTATAGGTTCTCTTTTTCTCTTAGTCTCCATTGAAATAATTGCTTAACTTCTCTGTTCTTCATCCTTTTAACATTTTCTTACCAACGCAGTTAATCATTTTTACAGTTGTAATCATGTGTTCAACGCTGAGTATTCCCCTGATATTCAAGTCCCTGATGCGGTCCATTTTTGTCACACTGAGGATCACCCGTAGCTCATTTATCTCGTACGTCCGCAGCTTAGATATCAGTTTCGATGTCAAGGTCCAGGTTTCGCTTGCATTAGTAGAACTGGTTTTAATATCGTGTTGTAGATGTGAACTTTAACTTGTCTTGGTATTTGGTATTTGGTATTTGGTCTTGATATTTGAATCCTTTAGTATTGGGTAAAAAGTACAAACGTTTTCCCTGAATTATGCTATTCTGTAACCTGCATAAGGATATAAGAAAATAAAGGAAGCTGCAAGAGGTCGTTACACCTATTCGTGGCAGCCCCTGTGTAAGCACCGCTGCCTAATTCCACCTATCATCCTCATCCACAAACTTGTCTAATCTTCTTTTAAAACTCCCCATTGTATGATCACTAACAGTATTATTACTGAGTCTATTCCACTCATCAACTACCCTATTTTAAAAAGCGATTCTTTCCTCTTTCTCTCCTAAACTTAATTTTTTTCCAGCTTGAATTCCAGCTGATTATTGACCCTAAGAACCTTGCTAATGTCTTTGTTATAACCCTTATACCCTTTGAATATTTCTATCAGGTCCCCTCTCAACCTACGTCTCTCTAAGGAATGCAAATTCAGTGCCTTTTAATCTCTCTTCGTAAGGAACATTTCTCAATTATTCCTGTATTTTTTAGACATTCTCCTTTGTACTGATTCTAGTATATCTATATCCTTCCAATAATTTGGGGACCAGAACTGTACCACATAGTCTACGTAAATGTGGTCTGTACTGTTTTAATCCCCACATGAGTTTCTGAAGCTGCATGAAAATTGACAGATAATAAGTAGAATAAATATGAAAATGCGTCCCAGTATTGAAGGGCTTAAATCGAACGTTCATCATTGACATTGATGCGAAAAAGTATGTACTTCAGTTCCCAAAATTATGCCTACTATATGTTACAAAAAAAAAAAAAAAAAAGTAGAATAAATAAATAAATAAATAAATAAACAAATAAAATAAAAATAGAATAAATAAATAAATAAATCAGTTTTGCTGGACATATATAGAGAAAATATATACAGAGAAAATATACAGAGAGAAAATGTACATCCGGATATATTAAATGAACTACGTTTGTACTCTATAAGCCAAAATAAGAATAATGAATTTGATGTCACTAGATGAGCCTATTCTCATCTCGCTCCCCTCATGGACCAACAACAATTCAGGAACATTAAGTCCTCCTCCACCACTCACTGCCTTGTTGACCTACCTGATTACATTTACAGGAACCAATATCAAGAAACTCAGAGAAGTTTCACCAACGAGGCAGAACTGCAGATATAGGATACTATTGCTTAAAAAAATAATAATAATAAATAGATAGAAAAAAATACTCTCTGGCTCAATGGTAAAAACACAGAGTCTGTGCTGGTCCCCGTGGCTATAGCATAGATCGCGTGAAAGTACAAACATGTACACCCACTTACCCGTACCGGCACACACACACAGCTCAGTAGAGGAGGGGAGGGTGCCACTAGAATGGAAGAGGGCCAACATAGTGCCCATTTACAAAGGAGGAAAGAACAGTCACCCTCTAAATTATAGTGTCACTAACAAGTGTTGTCAACTAAATCTGTGAGATATCAGTTAAAGAGAAATGGGTAAGATATTTGGAAGAGAATGGAGTTATATCAAATAGACAATTTGGATTCAGACAAGGAAAATCGTGTATGACGAACATGCCATTTTTTTATACACGAGTTATTGAATGAATCGAAAACATAGATGGGTGGGTGGATGCTGTCTAAACCTAGACATCAAAAAAACATTTGATAGAGTTCTATACAGGAGACTCTTATGGAAACTGAAACACATAGGTGGGCTGAGAGGGATAGTATTAGAATGGCTGCAAGATTATTTGAAAGATAGAGAAATGAGAACTGTAATCAGGGAAGCAGCTTCAAGTTGGAGAAATGTAATAAGTGTAGTACCACGGGGGTCACTCTTAGCACCCATAATGTTCCAGATATATGTAAATGATTATGCACTGTGGCGTGACCAGCTATATGAACCTGTTTCCGGATGACGCCAAATCAATGAGAGTTGTTAAAAACACTGATGATTGTCGAAAGTTACAAGGTGATATAGACAAGATCGATGAATGGAGTAAGAGGTGGAAACTGGATTTTAATGCAAAAAAGACCATGTGATGGAGCTAGGCAAAAGCAATAGGAGGCCAAAATGGAGTTATTAGAAGAGACAGGAAGTAATACCTGAGACCAAGGAAGAAAAAAATCTGGGGGTGATGATACAAGATACGCTGAGCCCAGAACGGCACATAAGCCAACTATTTGGATCAACATACAAGATATTACCCAATATTAGGGGGGCTTTCCACTACATGAATAAATATTTGATGAGAAAAATTCTTATCAGTTTGTTACGTTCGAGGTTGGAACATGCAGCTGTAGTGTGGTCACCGAATATGAAAAAGGACATAAGAAAATTAGAAAGGGTCCAAAGAGTAGCCACAAAAACGGTACCAGAATTAAGAGAATTAACTTATGAAATTAAAAGAAATGGGACTCCTAACTCTGCAAGACAGAAAGGAGAGAGGAGATCTAATAACTCTATATAAGATAGTAAATGGTATTGTAAAGCTGGACAAGCAAAACCTGGTGATGTTGGAGGAAGAAACTAGACAGATGAGAGGACACTCGAGGAAGATAAAAAAAAAAAAAAAAAAAAAAAAGGAGTCAGTGTTCATAGGACATTAAAAAGTAGAGTTTTCCACACAAAATTGTGAACACTTGGAATGGATTCAAAGAAGAGGTTATTGCAACAACCAACATACATAAATTCAAGGAAATGTTGGATGAATGGAGATATGGAGACAAGACACTATCGACTCGAACCCTACACACACACACACACACACACACACACACACTTAGTAGAATGATACATTACCTACCCACCTAAATTTTACATTATAATAGACGTTAGCTGCGTCACCGGAATAATAGAGAAGTCACCGTGTACTTTAACATCCTGTGCCTACGTCACTGCGATGCAAGGATTGCTGCGATGAGTGAGTCGCCCGCTCCTTGGCCCATAGATATCCGCTTTTCCTACTTCTTTACAGTTTGGCTATCATGTGTCTCGTAACTGATAGTGGTGATTTCTGCCCTAACTGAACCATAAATTAGTGTTAATACGTTTATATTATGTGAGAAGGTGTGAGGCAAAATACATAATTATACTGAAATTCCATACAGGCTAGTAAAACAGGCTTAGTGAAAGTTTCAGTTGTGCTCCGATCAGTCTTCACCAAGGATAATATAGTCATGGTCTTCACCAATGGTGAGGGTGGTGGTAAGAGATAAGGCAACGGATAATTTATTCTTTATTGCATTCCTGACATACCTTTTTCATGTGATTCAAATTATTCTCTCATTCAGTTAATCACTCTGCATTTCTGCCTGTAGATATTATCTATCTATTTACCATTCAACCAACCAATCAAACTAATTAATCTATTTGCAAATCTCTCTCTCTCTCTCTCTCTCTCTCTCTCTCTCTCTCTCTCTCTCTCTCTCTCT
>CM035195.1:9153442-9199469 GCA_020233015.1 Callinectes sapidus | reverse complement strand
ACACACACACACACAGAGGTTGTTGCTCACTGGGACACACACACACACACACACACACACACACAGAGGTTGTTGCTCACTGGGACACTCACACACAGGTTGTTGCTCACTGGGACACACACACACACACACACACACACAGGTTGTTGCTCACTGGGACACACACACACACACACACACACACACACACAGAGGTTGTTGCTCACTGGGACACACACACACACACAGGTTGTTGCTCACTGGGACACACACACACACACACACACACACACACAGAGAGGTTGTTGCTCACTGGGACACACACACACACACACACACACACAGAGGTTGTTGCTCACTGGGACACTCACACACAGGTTGTTGCTCACTGGGACACACACACACACACACACACACACACAGGTTGTTGCTCACTGGGACACACACACAGGTTGTTGCTCACTGGGACACACACACACAGGTTGTTGCTCACTGGGACACACACACACACAGGTTGTTGCTCACTGGGACTCTCTCTCTCTCTCTCTCTCTCTCTCTCTCTCGTGCTTTTATTATATATTACTCGAAGATCCGGAAATCATGTTACACTTTCTTTGGCGTGGAATGTCGTGAGAAGTCTCAGAGGGGCATCTCCCTGCTCACTCGCGCATTTGACGTCTCTGTGGGAAAAAAAAGAAAAAAAATGCCATGAAGAGAAAATACCTCAGTGAATAAAAGTGTTGCATAAATCACGTTTGCATTGAAAAATAATTGACTGTATTATAAAAGTGAGCAACTCTCATTGTTAAGTGATGTCAGAGAGAGTTTTTGCAGTGTTAAATTTTCGCGATCATCCAATGCAGCTGATCATGAACGGTTTCTCGGTCTGTATTTAGTGTACATGTAACAGTGCTAATGATGAAGTAATTTTAAAGCATAAGTATTCAAACTGCCATTCATTTCTTTTTATTCTTGTCCATTATCCTTAAATAATCTGGTCCTACAAGTGAACTAATTCCAGAATATATCTAATGGACCTGAATTTAAACATTGGAGTAGAAAACAGATAATTCTACGTATAAACATAATCTTGGTAATGTCAGAGATGCATCAGTGTGTTAATGGAGCATAGGACAGCAAGGGGTAAGAAGTGGCGCTACTTTGTGTTGAGTAGGCGGTGCCGCGGCAACATGGCGGCCAGCGTAACGGGGTGACAGTGACAGTGGTGGGGACTGTATGGTGGTTACCGTGTAGCCAATGATTAGAGGCTGTGTGTGTGAAATTATAAAGTGCTAACAGGTGTGCAGACCGTGCAGTGGAGTGTGGTGCGGGTGTGTGGTGTCCGTAGAGGTGTGTGAGTGCTGCCTGCTCACCACTGCGTCAACACTCGCTATTTCACTACAGCACCATAGCCCAGGCCTTCGCCACGCCTTTACTACATGACACTGCAGCCACTCGTCCAGCCTGCACTGAGGAATGAGCCGCCAGGATGGATGAGAGGTGAGGGGGGGCGGGCGTGGCCACTCATCAACCCTCCCCCTTGTTTACATGGGGGTGCCCGCTACACTCATACTCCAGGATACACTCCTCGCCCTCTGTTGTGGTGTCCCCTGCCGCCCTGCACCGCGTCCCCGCCCTTGGATGTGGGTGTGGGCTTGGCTGTATGCTTGACGCCCACTATCGCCCATTACACGACGCATTTTGGGCTTCCAGCAAAGGGTGGTGGTTGTGGGCAAGGTGCACGCAAGAAAAGGGCAGGGGCATCACTCCTAACACTCACTGTCCTTCCACCCTCACTTACTGCCCACCACAATACATACATATCCAAACAGACTACACTTGGCTTAATAACGGTGTATGGTTTCACAGACGATGAAATTGTAATATTGGAAAAGGTAAACTGGTCACATGATGAATTATCTCAACTGCACTTAGGGGATTATTTAGGTTAGACTTTGCTATGTTAATTCAGGTTGTTAGGGTAAACAGTTCAGCCTGATGGAATTTAACCTAATCCAAGTCATCTCAAGTGTAGCTGGGATAGGTAATCTGTTTTGATCAAGAATTAAAGTAATTATTATTGTAAGAGAAATACATACAAAAAACAATAATGGAAAATCATAACATTGATTAATAAACTTTTGTAAATAACATTAAGAGTTTGTTGACATATTAGTAGGATTAGTTGTATGGATAAAAAATAGTCTGGTAGGTAGATGTGAGGAAGAGAAGTTGAAAAGTGCCCTATATTACACCTCATCCAGACTAGGGATGCTCTGCTTTAGGCTTGCTATGTCTTGTATATACCAAATACATTTATCTGCCACCAGGATGATACACCATTTAATTTTTTATTTTTTGTAGGTGGATGTGTTGTGTGAATGTGGGTGTAGGTTCATTCAAGGCTCAGCACCAAGTTATGCCTCATTATTCTTCAGTCTTATACATGCTTTCATGAAGACTGTAGCACCTCTGCCTTGGATTATTCAGTGGCTGGGCCTGTGAAAGCTTTTGATGTTTGTCCAACTTGTGTTGGCTTGTGATGATTAGCTTATTCTGTATGTCGTGCCTTGCAATTTCTTGTATGCATGCTGCAATTGCATAGTCGTAGGTGAGACTATAAATCAGTACTAATAGCCACGAGGTATGATAATATACACTGCTAAAGTTTTCTCATTTAATGAACTTATGATTACGTACACTGCTGCTTATCTTACTTAATTCAGCTGTTTGCTGATGAACTTCCAACTAAACTTCACGCACAAAATTATTTAAGTTTCACATCAAATCCTTCATCCAACTTCAAGTCAAAGTAATACAATCCCAATATCAAGGTAAAATCCACACAGCACATATAAAACTTAACATATGATATAACCAAAGTAATCATTAATTTCATCAAAATTCATATTAAGAAAACTCAATATCAGCATCAAAGTAAAATCCACACATCACAAAAAAATCAAGCACAATATCTTAACTCTATACATCCTAACAATATAATATCCTGCCAACTATTTCCTCCTTACACATCATGACACAAGAGTTATTTAGACTGCATTACCAACACCAAGCTCTACTTACTGATACAAAAATGATTTTCTCCATGTTGTTACTGACTATGTCCAGCCAACACCTTGAGCCCTCTGGGCTTCTCCCTTATTTCCTCTCTCTCCCTGTCTCCAAAAATCTCTCTCTCTACTCTCTAGTTACATCTTATTTTATACTTGAGTTGTTACACATTTCCATCAGAAAAACTATTCTTATTCCTAAGGCCAAATTTTCAATACCTTTCACATACTCCACATACAGTAACTACACCTCTCACATAAGACACGCCCCTAGGCGTGGCCAAACGTGACATCCCCATTGTGGGTATCATGGCACTGGTCAACATTTAAAACTAGACACACCCACTGTGGAATGGGAGGGTGGAGTTAAGACAATGCATTTTAAAATTTAGGCTTATAATGTCCCTCTCTTGAGGTTTAACAGCTGCATTATCAAATGCTCTCTCCATCCCGAAATTTCTCTCATCGTGTATTTTAGGTCAAATTTGCGCCCTTCGATGAGTGCGAGTGGCAATACAGAAGAGGTGGCCACCCCTGCCTCTTTGTCAACTCCTTTCCTTTATTTTATACGTTTTACCATCTCAATATATTGGAAGGTGTACAGAAGGACAGAAATAAGTATATGGATACCATACAAGACTCCAGACCTTTCTAGAAATAACTTTTCTTATTACCTATTTTCCTTCTTTTGAAAGACTGCACTGTTCCTGTATTATTCACCACCCGTCTCAACAATACTCCTCACTTCGCATCATGTGCTCCTCACTTCTTATCACGTTAAATACTACCCAGCTAAGCATTGACATTCTTTTGTACAATACTTTTTTAGTAATATGTTAGATATAGTTTCCTGTCTCCATATCTCCATATGTCCAACATTTCACTGAATTTATGTACAGTCATACCTCTGCATACGAGTGCTTCAGGATATGAAAATTCCAAGATACGAGCCTAATCAGGATACAAGGAAATATTCACCATACGAGCTGCGAGCATTTAGTTATGGCAAGCCACCACTAGTTTGCAGTGAATGAAGAAAAAATTAAATACAAAAAAAATAATAAAACAGAAAAGATAAAAAAAAGCTAATGTTAATTAAGTTGTTTTTAAGTCCCTATTAATTTCATTAAGTTTATTATGTAAGTTTAATTCTCATCAGCTGATTTCACTCCTCCCCTCCTCCGCCACCATCATATAACTCCACCATGCAAGTTAACCTATGTACATTTTTTTTTTATCACTTGATAATTACATTATTTGTTTATTTATTTATATTATCTGCATTTATAATGTTTATTGTGACAACAAATACTATTTAGCACTTTTCCTTATTGATGTTAACTTTCTTTCAGTGTACATTGGTATTACTAGACTTTAATTTGCATGTTTTTCTCTTGTTGGAACACATTATTCAGACTTACATGTATTTAAATAGGAAATCCTGTTCCACCATACGAGCTATTTCATGATGCAAGCTCAGTTTTGGAACAAATTAAACTTGTATATAGAGGTATGATTGTATATTGGTTGCTGTAACAACCTTCTCTTTTAAACTATTCCAAGTGTCCACAATTCTATGTGGAAAATTGAACTTTCTTGTGTCCTTTAAACACCGACTCTTTTTGATCTTTGAGTGTCCTCTCATCTGTCTAGTTAATTCCTCCATCATCACCAGGTTTTGCTTTGTCCAGCTTTTCAATACCATTTACTATCTTGTATAGAGTTATTAGATCTCCTCTCTTCTATCTTGCAGGGTTGGCGGCCCTATTTCTTTTAATTTGTCTTTATTTGTTAGCTCCCTTAATTCTGGTACAATTTTTGTGGCCATTCTTTGGATCCTCTCTAATTTCCTTATATCCCTTTTCACATTAGGTGACCACACCACAGCATATTCCAACCTCGGACATATCGTACTGATTAGAATTTTTTTCATCATATCCTTATCCATGTAGTGGAAGGCCACCTTAGTATTGGATAATATTCTCTATTTTCATCCAAATAGTTGATTTATCTGCCGTTCAGGGATCACTGTATCTTGTATCACCATCCCTAGATCTTTTTCTTCTATTGTCTTAGGTATTTTTCCTGTCCCATCATGTGGCTCCATTTTGGACTTTTGCTCTTGCCTAGCTCCATCACATGACATTTCGTTGCATTAAAATTCAGTTTCCACCTCTTACTCCATTCATCAATCTTGTCTTGTAGCTCCTGTAGCTCTCGACAGTCATTAGTGTTTTTAACAACTCTCATTAGTTTGGCGTCATCTGCGAATAGATTCATGTAGCTGGTCATGCCACACTGCATATCAATTACATATATCTGGAAGATAATGGGTGCTAGGACTGACTCCTGTGGTTCTCCACTTGTTACATTTATTTCTCCAACTTAAAGCTACTTCCCTGATTACAGTTCTCATTTCACTATCTTTCAAATAATCTTGCATCCATTCTTATGCTTTGCCTCGCAGTTCAATTATGTGTTTCAGTTTCAATAAGAGTCTCTTGTGTGGAACTCTATCAAATGCTTTTTCATATCTAGTTAGACAGCATCCACCCACCCATCTCTGTTTTCTATTCCTTCAATTACTCGTGTATAGAAACTTTAGTAGGTTTGTGACACATGATTTTTTTTGTCTGAATCCAAATTGCCTATTAGTTATAACTCCAATGTTTTCCAAATACCTCACTTATTTCTCTTTCATTAATATCTCACAGATTTTGCTGACAACACTTATTAGTGACACAGGTCTATAATTTAGTGGGTTAGTCTTCTTTCCTTCTTTGTAAATGGGCACTATGTTGGCCCTCTTCCACTCTTGTGGCACCCTCCTCTATTGAGCTGGTAATCACTTCCCAAATTGGCTGTATTAGTTGCTCCTTACATTCCCTTAGTGTCCAGTCTGACACTTCATTCGGTCCCATTGCTTTTCATACATCCAGACTTCCCATCAGTCTGCCAACATTTTGCTTCTGCACCACAACCTCTTTGAATCCCTCCTGTGCCTCTGTCTTGTTTGGTTCTGTAAATTCCTCTTCTTCTGGGAATACAAATTTGAAGCTCTCATTCATAATTTTACTAAGCTCTTCTGCTGTTTGGTATGTCTTTTCTCCCTTTACTATCTTATCTATGGTTTCTTTACACTTCATCTTTTCCATTTATATACTTTTAGAAAAGTTTGGGTTCATTTTCACACATCTCTACCACATTTTTTTCCACAGCTATTTCTTCTTCTCTTCTTATCCTGACATACTCATTCCTTGCTCCTTTGTATCTCTATTACTTCTTCAGTTTCCTCCAAGTTCTGTCCTTTGCTCTCTTTGCTTCTATACATCTAGCTTTGTACCATGTGTGTTTGCTACTCCTTATTTTGTATTTAGGTACATATCTTTCCACACCTTCATGATGCTTTCTCAGGAATATATCATGTTTCTCCTGTGCTGTTTTACCACTCATGATCACTCTCCAATCTATCCTCTCAAAAAATTTCCTGAAGTCTTCAAAGTTGGTCCTCGCATAATTTAACCTTCCATTTTTATAATCCTCTTCTCTTCTTACTAATGTCTAATCTTGTAATTCCACTTCAATCAAGACATGATCACTTTTTTCTACTGGGTTTAGGTACTTTATGATGGGTTGGAGTTTTGTTTTTTTGTGAACACCAGGTCTAGCATTGATGGTTCTTCTGAGCCTAGTGAATTCCTTTACCCATTGATCAAGTATGTTCTCATGACTAATTGCAACATTGCTTCACTCCATGATCCTGCATTTCCATTCCCTTCCATTTCTTTCCAGTTCACACCTTTGCAGTTAGAGTCTCTCACTAGTAGTACCCTCCTGTCCTTCCTCATCATGTCATCCAGGCATTTTATTACCTCCTGCAATGCTTTATATTCTTCCAACTTCCACGTATTATTTTTTTGGGTGGCATATAGGTTACTACAATTTTCCTCCTTCCTCTTCCATTAGTCTGAATTGTTATACCAATGACTTCTGTTATGCCATCCCCATATTGCACTCTCTCTACAAAAATGTCCTCTTGCACCATTATCAGTACCCCTCCTCCTCCTCTTCCTTTTCTATCTCAAATTTTATATCCCTTTTGCTGGAAATTTATGTTGATCTTTTCCTTTAATTTTGTCTTCATCATGCAAAATACATCTGGCTTATGAATATTTAGGTAGTCCTTTATTTCCAGCATACTGGATAGTAACCCATCCACCACATTTGTATATATTATCTTTAGTTTGTTGTTCCTTTCATCATTTGTACCCCTTGCTGCTGCTGTTGTGGTTTCTCTACCTCCTCTTCCTTCTTTTGAATAAACCTCCTCCTCAGTCTCATGTCCAACACCCTCCAATAAAATTTCTTCTTGGTCTCTGTCCTCTTGATTTGTTTTCTTTAGCCTCTTGTCTTAACTCTTTCTCCTTCCGTCTTTCTTCCAAATTCATGTCACTCTTGATCCATTCATCCTTATGCTCTTCATTTTGGGCTAATCTACCAGCTCTTGCTGTTATTTCCTCCACTGTCAATTGTGATATCGTTCTCACTTTTAGTGGTCTTGCATTTCCTTCAGAAATCAGTAAATGTTACTTAGGTGTATTTTTAATTGTATAATATTTTGATTGAATATGTATCTTTCCATCTTGATTAGTAGAAGATTTTAGATCATTGATTGCTTAACTATGGGACATGAGCCTTTTTTGTGAGTCATGGAGGGTCCAATTGTATCAAAAGAGCAAATATGTCCTTTCATTCAAATTCATGATTAGATCAAGCATTATTGATAAACATTGATAAGAATTTTTCATCATTATCTTAGCTGTGATTAGTGTTTTACATGTATCACAATGGGAAAGTTTGAGAAATACTGGCTTAGATGGTACTTCTTGTGTATCTTCAATGAAAATGATCAATTTCTTTCATATTTGGAATGAAAATGTCTGTGATATGAAGCAGGTGGGATATTTGGGAAATCTTAATCAAAGCCATAAAGTACTAGATATATACACATTTATCCAGAAACTTCATTATCTAGGGTGTAGGATATGTGAGTCTTTATTCTGAATCTTTGGATTTTCTAACAATATAGCACTATACAATGAAAATTCAGAAAGTGTATATCTCATTATGAGTTTTGACCGTTGTCCGACTATTTGGTTATGATAACTTTACCACAATGCAGTGGTGGGAAGGTATTTTGTTATGTTTTTTCTTGAAAGTTTGAAAAAGAGATTAGTTATATGAATATTGGTTCCCAATAGTGTTTCATAGTCAACATATTGGGACTATACCAGTTTGATATCATGTAATAATAGATATGATATTTTTTTTTATATAAAGTAGATAGTGATTTGTAATTATCTAACTGGACCATGTAGGGTGTAAAACAAGTCCAATATTTTTTACTGACAAACAAATATGAGAAAAATGCAAAGAAATTAATCGAATATCAGTGTTTTTATGTCATTGCATCTTATATTTTGTTATAATTAAGAAAGAAAATGTTTTATATATGAACTTTGATGATGAGCCATGGTCAGATTGTGACTATAGGTAATGAAAATGGTTGAAGTTTCATATTTTTCTTGTATTCACCTAGTTAAGAATTACAGGACAAGAGAATCTCATGTGGTCCCATTTCTGTTTTTATTCTCATCTAATTTTCTTTGAAATTGCAGTTATTATTTTTCTGTTGAATTATTCCAGGTTTCTATACTCCCCTGTGGAAAAGCTGTGTTTCTTTGTTTCCTTTAGATATCATCCTTTCCTTAGTTTCATTGAATGTTCTCTTGTTCACTTTCCATCTCATATTTCACTCCTTGGACTCTCTACCAGAAGGACAAATACGGTGATTTTAAACTTCTTCAGCATCAGCAGGAAGATGATGGAAAAGGTCAGAAAGGAACTGAAGATTAAAAATTCGACATCGAAGAGGAAAACGCATGATCAATAAATAATCTGACGCTGTCAGAACTCTGGAGTTTGTTGCCAAGTTCAGGAGATCATCAACAATGAGCCCAGCAAGTCAATGCATGCCATTGCAAAGGAGAAAGGTGTGGATGAAAAAAGTTCATCTGGCTGGTGGTGTATTAGGGTATTCACTACATTTCATGGAAGATGAAAGGCACAATTTCTCTGGAAAACAATACACCAGTCCCTTGATTTACGAATGAGTTACATTGTTATTGTTATTGATATTATTGTCATTATTTTTATTTTTTGTTATTATTTTTATCATTATTATTATTATTATTATTATTATTATTATTATTATTATTATTATTATTATTACTGTCATCATCATCATTGCCATCATCATCATCATCATCATCATCATCATCATCATCATCATCATAGCACCAGTCTTGCATTTCCATATTAATGATATGATGATGGAAGAGTGAGTTGTGGATGGTGTATAAGGTGGCCATGATATGCATTTGTGAATCAGCAGCAGTGGGAGGAACCCTGTTTAGGTGACACCTCTTGACCTTGACTTGTCACAAAGAAATAGATTCAAGTGGATGTCTTGCATCTTCACATCTCACTCTGCCAATCACATCATTACCACATAGCTGAGGGCCATTTATTGATTCTGAAATGCACACTTCACATTTATGTACTGTTGAGGAATGGTTCACACACACAGACACTTACATATGCACACACATACATATATATGTATATATTACACACATATATTCTTTTGTACCCAATTCATTGGTGTAAAGATCAGCCCATGCTATTCTACTGTTGTACAAATTGATTACTGAAAAACAAGGAAGGTATTGATTTATTAAAAGCAGAAAGAATATTCCAATTTATGAAGACCAGAAAATAAGGCAGAAAAGTGAATAAAGCCTATACATAATTTACACACTTAGCAAATTTCTAAAACCTAAAGGAATAAAAATTAGCTAAATACTTCACAAAGAAGCAGTAACTGGACAAGAAGTTAGAAAATGTTATACAGTGAGTCCTCCTTATATGGTAATTCTTTATCTGGTAAATTCACAGTTGATTCTATTTATGGTAAGAAGAATTTACAGATATGGTATCCACTTGTGTTTTGTTTACGCTGTACCTTGGTGCCACCACACCGTGTGGCAACCACAACAATCAGTCTCTTCCCGCGTTTCACATTAGACACAGGTTAAATCCATACAGTGTGTTTTTTGTGGATATTATTATCACGACACCCTCATTTTTGTCTGCCCACTCAGCAGAAGATGAGTGAGGGTTGAGATCCTTACTGCCCCTTAGGCTCAGGAGGGTCATCATCTGATAGAATATGTGGTGAGTGAAAGGTAAATAAAAACATTTTTTTGTTTATTTTTTTGTGCAATACTTTACATTTTTTTATGTGACTATTTTCTCCTATTTTTATATCTGTATGGGGTGACTTTCGATATGCTGGAACACATTCCCCATTATTTTACATGTTATAATGGGTTTGGTATACGATAATTTTGATTTGTAGTAAGATTTTCAGGAATGCATATGTACCGTATAACGAGGACTTACTGTAGTAGCACAGTATGAGAGAAGTGACCTAGATTTCATATTATGATGTATATAAGAGCATTGTGGTGAACAGATTTGGCAAAGGTTGGATGTTGTTCAGCTACATAATGGAGATGACAAAGGGAGATTGACTAGACTATAGATTTGTGAAAAAATATGCAAACTGGCACCTGTTAGAAAGAAGGCATTGTGCATGATCTGGCCATGGAAGTGCAGATATTAGTGGGAAATAAAATGATGCAGCTCATCCTCGCATGACCAAGCGTCACTCTTTGGGGGGCAACCACAAAGCATCACAATGAGGATTAGCATCATCTATTGTGCTTTATCTTGACTATTCCATAAGGGATCATTTGATCATAAAATTAAAGGATAAGAGTTAAATACCCAAAGGAATGTGAAATTAGGATGAAAGGAGGAAAAATTATGATAATGAATCTTTTTGAAAAAAAAAAGAGAGGCTTGGACTTAATGCCTATCGATAGGGCAAGAGTCATTAAGATAGACATGTTAGCTTGTGGTCAATCCTTAGTTAGGGTTGAAGAGAGAATCACCAACCTCACTGAAGTCACTGCCATGCCCTGGGTCAGGATTGAACTTGCCATTACAAAATCAAAATGGTTTATTTAACAGAATTACTGTATGTATAAACATGTATGCAAGTTTGTAATGGAAAATATTGGTCAAGGAGAAACTACTATGTTATGGAAATAAAAAGGGTGATTAGGGAAGATTATTAGAAGTGTATATATTACAGATTTGATGTCTTATTCAAAAATGGCTGTGATTTACTGAGATGACAAAGACTAAGTATTATTGAGTCTGGTACACATGTATGCAGTGGGAGAATAGTGTTTGAATATGTGGGAGAAAGAGAGTGAGAGGAGAAAAAAGGGTTAGAGCATATAAAAACATAAATAAATGGAGATTTGTGGCAGCTATTCTCTTTGTCAGAGATAGATTAGATCAGTCATTCAAAATCTTATCTTTTTAATATTAGGCTTTTGTAACAAAGCTCTTTAGCTAGTGGCAGTTGCTGTTTGATACATGAATGACATTTGTGTAGCTGATAATTGATGAAACCTGTGACTGCTACATTTAACTTATCTTTCCCTCATCACTAACTACTCTGAGACCTCTTTTCTTGCTCTTCACCCTACACCTAACTTTGTTCTTACTAAAGATTGCAAAATCTATTTTTTTATGTCCTTCATTTCAAACATTGATTTAAGTTTTCTGAATTGTTATATATTGTAGCAAAAAGTTGAACAGCTTTTTGTTATGCTCATTTGTAAAGTTCATGACTTTATTTTCTTATCAGTTTGCCCATTATGTTTTTTTCTCGCTCTGAACAATAGCAGTCATGATAACTTCTTGAAGAGGAAGGTATTGAATCAGTAACAATGACTAAATAGTATTATGATCTTTGACTTTCCCTTTTATTAAAATCATAGACTTGTGCAGCTGTGTATCAGTGATGCCAAAACTACATTTGTGTCTTCTCTTGGTTATGTTTCAGAAAGTTTGTTAAATATTGTAATGGTTGCTACCATGTACACTATGATACTAGAATGCAATAACCTACAACGTCCTAATTTGATGTTTGTTAACAAATAGTGTAATGGATGCTTCCGTGTACACTATGATACTAGAATGATGTAATAACTTACTACTTCCTAATTTGATGTTTGTTAACAAATAGTGTAATGGTTGCTGCCATGTACACTGTGATACTAGAATGTTGTAATAACATATCTTCTTAATTTGTTATGTTGCTGGCATTGTACATTTATTATGACAATACAGTACTTCGGTCAAAGGCAAAATAAAGAGTGGTTAAAAAGCAGGTCCACTAGATGAAACATGTATTTGTTTCTTTAGTCAGTTAAGTTAATTAGTGCCGGGCAATAACTAAACCTCAGTTGTCACAGTTAAAGTCAGTCAGGCTGAAAAAATTAAGATACCCATTTTAAGTGTGTACTACATAAAGTACTATACCTAAGCTGTTACTGTGTTTACAGTGAAGAATAAGTTTATATTCATAAAGCTATATTTTATCAGTGTCCTCATTTTTTTGGTACAGTGAGACTGCCTATAGTGTGGTTAGTTGGCTCTGGGCAAACAACACGCTAAGTCAAAACTGTATCTGAGGAGGCAAACTTTCAATACAAATACAGGTATCTCTATTTCTGAAAATAATGCGTTCTTGAAGAGGTCGCGGAAAACAAAAAACAATACACACACACACACACACTTGAGAGATTGTTGAGGCTGACAGTATGCATACATTCAAGATTAAATTGGATAAATTTAGACATAGAGACAGGATATGAGCACTGTTCGAACCCTGTAGATACGACTAGGTAAATACACACACACACACACACACACATATACTCTTATATATATATATATATATTCAAATAGATGTGTACACAATTTATTGGCTCCTTGACAGGATGAGCTCCTCTCTCCACAAATGTCAAATGTTTACTGAATGTGGTGGCGACAATATCGGCATTATGTTTACAATTACATATAGGTATCTTGCAGAGGATGTGTTCCTGGACAGGTTGCATAAAGCAAAAACAACATAAATCAAACAAGGGATATATTTACTTGTACCTTTATTGCCTGTCACTCTGATTTCAACTTAAACTATCCTCCTCATTGTGATTCCTCTTCTGGTTTCTGTTCTTCCTCTTTTCCTCTCCTCTTGAAGAACAAAGTTATTGTCATCTGGACAGTCGTCTGTTGTTTTTCTTGCAACATCTCTTTATAACATCCAAAATTTGCCAGCATTTTGTGAGAGACTGATGAGCTGCTTTGTACATCAGGATAATTTTCCTTAATCAAATCAAGGACTTCTCTTAATTTGCTTATAGCCTCCAATAGCACCTTGCATGAGAGCACTCGTTCTTGTGCTCGTGATGCTTCTGCTTCTTTGTGTTCCTTCACTTGTGTTCTTTCCAGTTCTAGTAGATCTTCATTGCTTAATTCATTATGATGAAACTGTAGCAACTCCTCACTATTATTTTCTTCTACTTCAAATTCAAACTTTTTGGCCAGTACCACTGTCTTTTCTTCGGTTGCTGTGATAATGAAGTAACTGTTTCCTAATATTGAAATGTAGAGGAATTCTCCATGTGGCTTGGATTAATGCATGACATTGGGACCATGTACTCGGGTGGAGCTAGACTCATGCTTCTTCACTGTACTCATTTCAAAACTTGTGACTGACCTCGACTTTCAGTTATGTGAACCTTCTGTAGTTTATGGGTTATTGAAGTAAGAAAATGTACTTGTAGAATATAAAGATGATAGGATTTTTGGAGTGTTGCTTGCCAATGACATATGACTATAATAATATTGTGGAGGATTTGGTAATATTTTTAAATGGTGGTGCTGTGAAAACTTTGGGTTGAACAAACACAGCTTCACAGACCTGTACTGACTACTCTCTCTGCTGCTCCACTGCTCCCAGTTCAAAGAACAACATAGCAGAAATTTCTCGACTAATGTAAATACTGAATAAAGAGCAATCACTAGGGGTATAACGCCTTTTCTGGCATATTGTGCATTAACAGTGTGGCGAAATGAGGACATCTCAGCATAGTGTGATCTGGCGAAAATGAAGAGTACTACAATTTTTCTGGTGGACAATGAGCGAAAGTCGTCTGACAGTGTTACTATTGTTTTCAGTGGAGTCATGCTGCTACATAGGCGTGTGGTTTTAGACTGTATGCTTTCCGCAAAGTGCCACTAAAAACGCCTATTGTAACTGTACTTTTTAGCTAATTCTTGGTTTCCTTTACCTAACAATAATGTTTCATTCACTAAATAAATCTAATAACTTATGAAAACTTCAAAACAGTATAAAACATTGTACATGTGGTTTAATAGGATATTCATGATAATCTAATAACTCATAAAACCTTCCAGACAGTATAGAAGATTGTTGCACATGTGGTTTCTTAGCATAATTAATACATATAGAAAAACTGTAGTTGTCATCCAATGAAATACTGAGTAAAAGTGAAAAAAATTGCAAATATATATATATATATATAAATATATATATATATATATATATATATATATATATATATATATATATATATATATATATACACACACACACACACACACACACACACACACACACACACACACACACACACAGTCAGCCCTCGTTTTTTCGGACTAATACAGACTGGGCCATGTCCGGAGAGTGAAAAAGTCCGGACATTGAAAATTGAGTATAATACAGTTCTGTACTGTACAGTAAACAGCCTATATTGTCTCACGCACATACTCATAGGCTACAATATGGTACAATATGCATATACAGTATACATGAGAGAGTAAAATATGGTTATACCTGCAATAGGGTACAGTATGATATTAACTTAAAAACTGCTGTAGGCCTTATGGGTGGCTTAGCGGCAAACTGTTGTACGCCATCTGGAAGCGCACTTTTTAAGCAGCCACCTTAAAGTTTATTTGGTTTGTATTTCTTTGAAATTATTATTTTTTTTGTATTTTAATTACCTTTCTTTTAGTAATTTTTTTCCTCTTAATATGAATTTGGTTATTCATATCATACTTATAAAGGGAAACATTGGAACTACTTTATTTTTATTTTGTATAGTCAACATTGCACTCCTTTCATAGATATTAGAGTTTGAGTCTTATGTATGGTAAGAGCAAGGTATAATTAAGTAGTATAAAAGTTGTTTTTGTATAAAAAAGAATGAAGCGAACAAGATTATGGGAACAAGTGCTCCTTCACAAGATGCTGGTAACGCTGTCAAACGTGAAGAGCCAAGGGTAACTGGCCCGCACCTCACATCACACACACACACAGCTGTATAGTATGGTGTATATATTGTTGTGGCTTACACGGAACTAATATTTCGGTACTTATTTATTGTGAACCAAGCAGAAGAGAGTATTTTCGTTTCACTTATTTGTTTAGAACAGAGAGAGAGAGAGAGAGAGAGAGAGAGAGAGACTGTAAAATAATAGGAGGCTATGTTTACTATGTCATATCTAGAGCAATACTTTGCATTGCCATTACAAGCATATATCTATTTTTATTTGGCTTATTACCCATTGTTTGGTCATTTGGTACTTGGTATATATATATATATATATATATATATATATATATATATATATATATATATATATATATATATATATATATACCTAAATTTGTGTGTCCATATGTATGTAGTTTACTCCATGTACTTTGATGCCATTTACTTTACTTGCAATTCAAAATATTAGTGTCTGAGTAATGGAAAGAATATTAATTATACGGAGATTGCCATTATATAAAGAAAATACTTTTGTTTTATCATTTATTTCTTTTGAAGCAAGAGAGAAAGTTATAGATTCACACGCACACACACTTACACACACTATGAGCCCCGCTTGAACCCTGTATAATACAACTAGGTAAACTAGGTAAATACACACACACACACACACACACAGTTATTAAAACACTGTTGACTGCCAGGAGCTACAGGGGGACATAGATAAGATCGATGAATGGAGTAAGACTTGGAAACTGGCTTTCAATGTAAAGAAATGTCATGTGATGGAGATAGGCAAGAGCAAGAGAAGGCCAAAATGGACCTACAAGATAGGACAGGAGGAAATACCTAAGACAAAAGAAGAAAAAGACCTAGGGATGGTGATACAGGATACACTGAACCCAGAGCAGCACATAAGTAAACTATTTGAATCAACATACAGAATGTTAGCCAATATTAGGGTGGCTTTCCATTACATGGACAAGGACTTGATGAAAAAAATTCTAACCAGTATGATACATCCAAGATTAGAATATGCAGCAGTAGTGTGGTCACCACATGCAAAAAAGGATATAAGGAAACTAGAATGGATCCAAAGAGTAGCCACGAAAATGGTACCAGAACTAAGCGAGCTGACATATGAGGACAGATTAAAAGAAATGGGACTGCCAACTCTACAGGACAGAAGAGAGAGAGATGATCTATTAACCCTGTATAAGATAGTAAATGGTATTGAAAAGCTAGACGAGCAAAACCTGGAGATGGAAGAAGAGACTAGACAGATAAGAGGATACTCAAGGAAAATCAGAAAAAGTCGGTGTCTAAAGGACACAGAAAAGTACAGTTTTCCACATAGAATTTTGGACACCTGGAATGGATTGAAAGAAAAGGTTGTTACAGCAACCAATATCCATAAGTTCAAGGAAATGTTGGATATATGGAGATATGGAGCCAGGACACTATGAGCCCCGCTCGAACCCTGTATAATACAACTAGGTAAATACACACACACATACGTATTTATATAGTTATAGGTGGATACCTTAGTTATTGAAGAAAAGTGGTGGTTGTTATGTAGAAAATCTTAATGATTTTTTACCATGTTACTCAACCTGATAGATGTAAAGGGAAATTATTGGTCAAGCGATAGGTGTAAGCAATGTATATGCAGATGGTGTATATGTAAGGTGACAATTGGACTCTGTGGCTAAGGTGACAGTTGTTGAAAATGGAGGAGTTGTACTCCATACTTCTGTATGAGGTCTGATCAATAAACGTAATTCAATTCAATTCAAATTCACACACACACAGAAACATGCACAGGCTGAACATGGTTGTGTGTATTCACATGTGACATTGACAATACTGCCACATGGTTGTCACCATGGCAACGTGTCATCTGTGTGTATCCTCCCTGCCACCTCCCCCTACCTCCTTCTCCACACCCTGCTTTCCACAATGACTAGATACTGCCAGAAATCCATTTTTGTGGTGAAAAAATGCTTAGAAATATGGTAGCTGGCGCAGGAAACTTATGCGTTGCCTGCATCCTCTGCTGCTAGAGCTACCTACCGGTCAAAGTTGTCACTCTCTGGACAAACACAGCTGCATCGGACAATTGTCCAAACCCCGGATATTGACCGAAGAATTGAAACTCCGACGAATTGAAGTCCGAAGAAACAAAGGCTAACTGTAGTTCTTTTGGGCTGTTCAAATTGTGAAAATTCGAATTAGGAAGCAATTTTTACCATTGAAATTAATGTAAAAACATTTGATCCAGTTTATTTTAGATAAAAAGTACTGCACTCAATCCCAAGCTATTGCGAGAATTTGGTCCCTTAACATCTCCGCAGTAATTAAAAATGCAATAGCCATTGTTAAGTAATGGAAAAAAAAATTGGTCCTGGCCCATTAGAGTGGCACCTTGTTTTCCCCTCATCTCATCATAATTGATGATGTACATGAGACTTACCATATGTCAGTTGAAATGTGCTTTGAATTTTGTGAAGCAAGCCACCTCTGTTAGAGGGAAGCATTCACATGAGATACACTGTGCCGCCACACACCACCAGACTTTAAAGAGTACGATCACCCACATGAAAGTTAATTCTTCATTTCTTATCACTTTGTGTTGAATTATTAGATGCTGGTTAGCATAGGGAGGGAGTGAAGGGCATGTGAATGCTCCCCTCTAGCAGAGGTGACTTGCTTCACAAAATTTGAAGCACATTTCAACTGACCTATGGTAAGTCTCATGTACTTCATCAATCTTACTTCAGCAAATCACTTCTCTGCTAGAGGGTGCATTCCCATGAGATTTTGAAGCCATGTGGGTATCGTACTTCAACATTTAGGAAGTATGTATATATGAGAACAAAATGAGAAATGCAACCAAAAGCTAAACTTCAGTATAATTAATAAATTTTAGAAACAATAAGGACAACACTCAACTGTGTACAGTTTCACTGATTATACTAGTACAGCTTCTTGAAATATGTCGCATTCTGAAACAATTTCTTTATTTTAATATTTGGCAAAGGTAGTTTTTCTTGACCACCCAGCCTTTGCCATGATGTGTGTGATTGGTATAGCCATGGCTTTGTGTTTTGATGCTGCAGCAGGTCTAACACTGCCAGCCGAATACTTTGCAAAGTTTACTCCTGACATATGAAGCACTGTTCTGATCCATCTCGCAATAGTGTCTTTTGTCACACTTTTATGTGGCTTAATAAAGCTAATGAGTAACTTTTCATACTGATTCTGAGCACTTCTGAATTTTTCAGTTCTTGGAAGATACGTTTTCAGCATTTCACACACACACAAACTGCTATCCTTAGTGTAAACTTTAAAGGTCACAACTCGTACATTGAATTTTGGCCTACCATGTTTGAAGTTTCCGCATAACAAATAGAATATTGAATCCTTCATGATATTAATGTCTCCTAACAGGAACCAATATAAAGTTTGTATTTTAGCAGCCTGTGTGAATTTCATTAGCATCACTAGTTTTAGGGTAATTTCCATAAGAGAAAACGAGCGCAATGGTTCCAAACTCTGCAACTGCTTGAGCACCAACTGAATGTCCCAAATTTCCACATCCCTGGGTGCTGATGGACCCAAGGTGAAAACAGCTCTCAAAAAACTGTTAACAAGAATTTGGTTTTCCACACTGCATCTTTCCACAACTATCCCCAGCGAGGACAAAGCTCCTCTTGCAGTATTAAGAGAATCATAGCCTACATCTCTGCAGTTTGAACTGCCTCTTGGTATCAGGCGTTGTTCCTTGACAAGCAATGTGAGCAGAGTCCACATCCATGGTTGGGATGGCCACAATGTCACTATCAACTACCCTGTTGCCATTACTGCTCATATTTTCCCAAGGCATCTGGCAATCAGAGCGAAAGGGGGGAAAGCGTAATTAATTCAAACTGTGACCAATGACTCGAAAAAGCATCAAAGTGTTCAGCCTCCAGGTCAGGTTTCCTTGAACAAAAATGAGATCAGGAAAAAATTGACTTTCCTTAAATGATGTCTTTGCTATAGAGATGTGTCACAAATATTTCGATTCACAATTCTATAACTCAAAATGTACTGTAGCTACCATATTTCTAAGCATTTTTCACCACAAAAATGGATTCCTGGCAGTATCTGGGGCCATTGTGGAGAGTGGGGTGGGGAGGGAGGTAGCAGTGGGAACACACACAGATGACTTGTTGCCATGACGATGACCATGTGGCAGTTTTGTCAATGTCACATGTGAATTCACACAACCATGTTCAGTCTGTGCATGTTTCTGTGTGTGTGTGTGTGTGTGTGTGTGAATCTGTAACTCTCTCTCTCTCTCTCTCTCTCTCTCTCTCTCTCTCTCTCTCTCTCTCTCTTCTGAATAAATAAGTGAAAGGAAAATACTCTCTTCTGCTTGGTTCACAATAAATAAAGTACCAAAATATTAGTTCCGTGTAAGCCACAATACGTAATATACACACCATACTATACAGCTGTGTGTGTGTGTGTGTGTGTGTGTGATGTGCGGTACTGGCCAGCTACCCTTGGCTCTTTACATCTGACAGCGTTTAGTGAAGGAGTACTTGTTCCCACAATCTTGTTTCCTTCATTGTTTTTTATACAAAACAACTTCTATACTACTAAATTGTACCTTCCTCTTACCATACATGAGACTCAAACTCAATTTTCAATGTCTGGACTTTTTCACTCTCTGGACATAGCTCAGTCTGTATTAGTCTGATGAAACGAGGGCTGACTGTGTATATATATATATATATATATATACAGTGGTACCTCTTGATTCGAACACCCTTTGACTTGAACACTCCCAATCCGAACACATTTGGTGAACAAATTTTCACCTCCAATCCAAACGCAGCTTCTCAATTCGAAAAAAATTAAAAAAACAACAACAAGTGGTGGCTGACGCACCTTAATTCCTGCCAGTCGGCCGGTCTCGCTTGTACTTCGCCGTGAACCCCCCTCTCGTGAACGGCTTTCAAGTCACTCTGGCCCCTAGTTGCCTTGGTTACTCCGGCCCCCAACCTTGATTACCTTCTACCTACCACCCCATTCAATGCAGCTTCTCTGATCACGGGCAAACTTATTTACTAATGAAGATATATTGAACACTTTAAACAACCAATGAAGAATGAATTGTTAAATATCATTGTCATTTGCGCAAACAATGATAATACAATAATTTGCAGTTTTGTACAATAATTTACACTTTTCTTGAAATAATTCCTGTTGGAAATGATGTTGTGAGAATATATTCTACTTGATAAGAAAGAGAGAGGGGGGAGGAGGGAGAGAGGATGGTGAGTGGTTGGAGGAGGGGGAGAGTGGGGGAGGGGAGGCGGACTACTCGGTCTGTTTGCGTATCGAATGGGAGAGGATAAGAACGGAGGGAGGGGGAAGGGAGGAATACTACGCGATCTGTTTCTGTATTCAGTGCATGGGACGGGGGAGGGGACCCGGGGGTCGGCTTGTCTAGTCTTCATCGGGACTCGGGTGTTTCACGCTGAAGTAAATAAGTTTTTTGTTATGCCTTTTTTTTTATTAATTGTATCTATTTCTTATGCATTTCATGTCTGTGTTTACTTTGTACTCTCAAAATGTGAAGGATATCTATGATGATGAGATGAGGGGAAAACAAGGTGCCAATATGTTAAATCATGTTGCCACTCTGGTGGGTCAGGAGCAATTTTGTTTTTTCCCATTACTTCTTAAAAATGGCTATTGCTTTCTTAGGTATTGCAACAATGTTAAGGGACCAAGTTCTTGCAGTAGCTGGGGTTGAGTGTAGTATTTTTTTATTTCTTTTTTTTACTTAAAATCAACTGGAACGGATTAAATGTTTTTACATTAATACATTAATTTCAATTGTAAAAATTGCTTCCTAATTTGAATTTTCGCAATTCGAATAAAGAGCAAATTAAGTGTGAAACTCCCGAGTTCCCATGAAGACTAGACAAGCCTCCCCCGGGTCCCGCCTCCCTCCCATGCACTGAATACAGGAACAGATGGCATAGTATTCCTCCCTTCCCCCACCCTCTGTCCTTATCATTTCCCATTCAATCTCCCATTCGATATGCAAACAGACTGAGTAGGCCACCTCCCCTCCCCCCACTCTCTCCCTCCTCCAGCCATTCACCATCCTCTCTCCCTCCTCCTGCCCCTCTCTCTCTCTCTCTCTCTCACTCTCACTCTCTCTCTCTCTCTCTCTCTCTCTCTCTCTCTCTCTCTCTCTCTCTCTCTCTCTCTTATCAAGTAGAATATATTCTCATAACATCATTTCAAACAGGAATTATTTCCAGAAAAGTGTAAATTATTGTACAAAACTGCAAATTATTGTATTATCGTAGTTTGTGCAATGCAATGGTGATGACAATGATGTTTAACAATTCATTCTTCATTGGTTGTTTAAAGTGTTCAATATATCTTCATTAGTAAACAAGTTTGCTAGTGACCAGAGAAGAAGCTGCATTGAATGGGGTGGTAGGTAGGAGGTAATCAGGGTTGGGGGCCAGAGACACCACGGCAACTAGGGGCCAGAGTGACTTGAAAGCCGTTAACGAGACAGAGGTGTTCACGGTGGAGAAATACAAGCGAGACTGGCCGACTGGTGGGAATGTGCATCAGCCGCCACGTGTTTTATTTTTTGTTCGAATTGGGAAGGTGTGTTCGGACTGGAGGTCAAAATTTATTCGCCAAATGTGTTTGGATTGGGAAGTGTTCGAGACAAAGGGTGTTCGAATCAAGAGGTACCACTGTAGTATATATATATATATATATATATACACAGTCACACCTCATATATATATATATATATATATATATATATATACAGTCACCCCTCGTTTCATCAGATTAATACAGACTGGGCTATGTCCGGAGATTGAAAAAGTCCGAACATTGAAAATTGAGTACAATACAGCTCTGTACTGTACAATAAACAGCCTATATTGTCTCGCACACATTCTCATAGGCTACAATATGGTACAATATTCATATTCAGTATACATGAGAGTAAAATATGGTTATACCTTCAATAGGGTACAGTATAATATTAACCCAAAAACTGCTGTAAGCCTTCTGGGTGGCTTAGCGGTAAACTGCTGTATGCCTTCTGGAAGTGCACTTTTAAACAGGCACCATAAAGTTTCTTTGATTTGCATTTCTTTGAAATTATTTTTTGTGTTTTAATAACCTTTCTATCAGTAATTTTTATCCTAATATGAATTTGGTTATTCATATCATACTTATAAAGAGAAACAATGGAACTACTATATTTTTATTTTATATACACTCTTCCCTCTGCTATCGTGCGAAATTGGTGCTGTTTTTAGCGCACTATAGCAGAAATCGCAATAGTGGGACTTAATAACTAATGAGATTAATTCTAATTGGTTCCCCAACTTCTCATATGTACCAGTTTCACCTCTTTTTTTTAACAAAATTACTATATTTCCATCCCCCCAAAAGGTTGCGAAGTAAAGACATATCATTGTTAAAAATATAATAATAACCTAACCATATTAACATATACATTTCTGTGAACTACGAGAGGCTTGGGTGGGTTGGTGGAGGTTCCGAGGCTGGGGTGGAAGAGTTACTGACCACCCCTTCGTCCTTCTATGTCATCGAGGAATTCTTCTGCCTCCTCTTCGGTTTCAAAGGGACCAAAGCCCTCGAAATCAGTTTCTTCATCATCGGAGGTGAAAGCAGTGGAAGGTCGTGCTTGAGGCTGAGTTGAAGGTCCTGGTTGTGGTTGAGTGTCGGTGCGTCGGCGCAAAAAATCGGTAATCTGGCGTTGCTGCAGATTGTTTACGTGTGCGTGATACTGGTCGTCATATCCTACCAGGGCTTTCGTATGGAAGGAACACCTTGCCCACTGTTGATTGTGCTATCTTGCTTAAGAAGGTGGCGCAGCTTTATACCCAGCTCGATAACTTCCTTGACCTTGGACATGGGTAGGCCAGCCCACCGCTCAGGACCCTCTTCTGCCTCCTCTTCATCCTTTTCTCTGTCCTCTTCTTCGGCTAATTCTTCTTCTTCCATGAGTTCAGCAGCAGTAGGAGGGGCTGGACGTGTCATATCAATGATGTCGTCCTCTGTAGTGGCATCAAATCCAGCACCAGGAATTTCCCGAGCCTCTGCTACTGCTGCATCAACCTCCAACTGCACAGACTGTGGCTCGCCTGCCACATTCCCACGGCGGTTCTCGGGCAAATGTTCTAACAAATTTTGCCACCTGTGATTGATGGTTCTCTGAGTAATACTGTCCCAGCACTCACCACTAAATCCACTGCATTCTTAATGTTATAATTCTTCCAATTAAGCAAAACTCGTTTTTCATGTTCATTGTCCGCTCTCACTTGTTCTTCACTTGTTTCCTCATCCTGTTCATTATCATCCACAAGTTGCTGGAGAACCTCATCATCCTTGGTAGCATCCTTCAATGTCCTTAACTGATGCTTTGAGTACTTTGCCTTGACGACAGATATGACTTCTTGGTCAAGAGGCTGAATCAAAGAGGTCGTGTTGGGTGGCAAAAACTCGACCTTAACGTTAGGATCAGCTGTCCGTAGAAGGGGTGAATGTCCTGGAGCATTGTCGAGAAGCAACAGAATATTAAATCTGATGTTATTATGACTGCAGAATTTCTTAACTTGGGGGATAAATGCATCTTTCATCCAATCCTGGGAGAGATTGGCCGACATGTATCCCTTATTGGAGGTCATCCAGTGAACATTGAGCTTGTTCATGTCCTGTCGCTTGTATGCCCTTGGTTTTTTGGCACGGTGAGTCACTGTTGGCTTCAGGCAGCATGTCCCTGCAGCATTCATTGTGAGACAGAGGGAAAATCGTTCACGAATAAGTTTCCTCCCACGCACCTTGGCAGACCTCTGTGTAATAAATGTTCGTTTTGGCATTGTCTTCCAATGAAAAGCAGTCTCGTCCATATTAAATATTTGATCCGCTGTATACTGGCCTTCCTCGATAATATTTTTGAGTTCTTCTGGGTATTCCTGAGCGGCTGCTGTGTCTGCGCTTGCAGCTTCACCAGAAATCGCATTGCTTTTCACTTTGTGTCGTTTCATAAACTTGTCTACCCAGCCTTTCGACGCAAGAAACAGAGGTGGTTGCTGAACTCCTAATTTAGCTGCAACACGCTTATAAATGTCCAATGCTGTATCCATTAAGCCACGTGTGTCCACTGTTTGATTTCTCTTGGCCATGCGATCCATATATCTTCCAAGAATCTGTTCCGATTTCAGAAGAACCTGGTTACGGCTACGCTTGACATTGGAGGCTGCAGCGGATGATGAAAGCCTCACATGATTCCTAATATATTCTCGTTTAGCATAAATTCCTCGAACTGTTGATTAATTTTATACCAAACTTTTTTCCTGCACTTCGTTTCATTGCTCCGCCATCAATCATCTTAATAATTTCCTGCTTCTCACCGTAAGACAAGTTCTTCCGTTTCTTAATTTCTTGTTCAGGTGCAGCTGCGTTTCACTTGGCGATGGTCGGGGGACGAGGGTTACGTCCAGCCATTGTATTTCACTCAAGAAGCTTCCCTGTGCTATCAATGTTTACAGTCTGTACATTCGTGCAAAACTGAACTTCTATTCCAAACCGGTCAATCCTGTGGCTTCTTGGCCAGTGACGTCATTAAAAACATGGCGGCCAGCCGCGAGAACTGAACCAATCACGAAGCGAGTCTGCTCACAGCTCCACAGCCCGGGTTTTTTGAATCGGCGGTCGGCCACGATCGTTATAGCATGGATATTTGTGTGCTATAGTAGTCAAGGGTGAGCTTTATTAGGTATGCATGATAGCAGCTAATCGCTATAGCCAAACCCGTGATAGCAGAGGGAAGAGTGTAGTCGACATTGCGCTCCTCTCATAGATATTAGAGTTTGAGTCCCATGTATGGTAAGAGGAAGGTGTAATTAAGTAGTATAAAAGTTGTTTTTGCATAAAAAAGAATGAAGCGAACAAGATTATGGGAACAAGTGCTCCTTCACAAGATGCTGGTAACGCTGTCAAACGTGAAGAGCCAAGGGTAACTGGCCCGCACCGCGCGTCACACACACACACGCACACACACACACACACACACACACACACACACACACACACACACACACACACACACACACACAGCTGTATAGTATGGTGTATATGAGGCGCCTAGAGCCAGAGTAACGTAAGCGCCGAAACTAGAAAACGGAGAAAAAAAGCGATCAAAGTTTTGCAACATTCGGAATGCAATATCTCCTCAATTAATAGAGATAGGAAGTAAGGCTTGGCTTCAAAATGTTCGTTATTTAATGTACTTTACAGCCTGTATCTGGGCATTCAGTGAAATAAAAGCATTCTGAAAGGATGATTGCTTTTTTATCCGGTTTATTTGTGGGAAAAAATAAAAACACTTCAAATATTTTGCGAATCAAGCATGCATGCATTGTTTGTTCTTGTTCTTATGTGTAGGTGTTTCAACATTATGTAGGTTATTGGGATTCACCACCACTGAAGCCTTTCTTGAGTGATGTATTAATTCTATTAAGCAAAAACGTAAGCGACACTCGTGCATGTACTTCTTAATCTAAACACCTAATAAGGAGAGAATGATCAACGGTAGAAAAATAGCACTCCTTTTAATGCCAGAAAATAGAAACAAACATCTAACAAACATTGAAAATAGTCCATTAGGATAACAGAACAGGAAAGAATAAGAAAATTTTCCGGCAGGTGAGTACCGCGCCTGTACTTGACGTATGCCCACGTATGCCTCTCCCATATTCCTTCGTCTTTTACCTAAGTTTTTCTTCCACTCTGCAGGATTACGCATCCTTTTCATTCCCCTAGAAGGTTCTGGCTCCTCAGGGGGCATGTTGTCTGCCATAATGGCAAAATCATGGGTATTAGTGTACAAGAAAGGCAGAGTGTCATGCAGTTGTGGCGAGCTGGCGGAGGGTGGCTGACTGTCTGAGGGTAGGAGGTGTGAGGGAAGCGCGCGTCTGTCAGTCATGTCACGTGACGCGCATGGCGTGCGTTCATTGGCTCGCTGGCTGCTCGGTGGGAGTTAATACACTCTGGCACCAGCTGCTCATCCTCTTGCTTTGAGAGCGACACGAAGTGTCTACAGATAACTTCATTTGGGTGGATTTTCGACTTTATTGCGGTGTACATTATGACTTCTGATCTGCTTCCCGCCACAGTAGGAAGGTGGCGGAAGACAATGGGATAAAAATATTAATTTCGGCCGGAGTGTCGCTTCCGTCACTCTGGCTCTAGGCGCCTCATATATTATTGTGGCTTTTTCAATCTCCGGACATAGCCCAATCTGTATCAGTCTGATGAAACGAGGGGTGACTGTGTATATATATATATATATATATATATATATATATATATATATATATATACACACACAGTCAGCCCTTGTTTCATCAGACTAATACAGAGTGAGCTATGTCCAGAGAGTGAAAAAGTCCAGACATTGAGAATTGACTTTGAGTCTCATGTATGGTAAGATGAAGGTACAATTTAGTAGTATAGAATTTGTTTTGTATAAAAAAAAATGAAGCGAACAAGATTATGGGAACAAGTGCTCCTTCACTAGATGCTGTTAGACGTGAAGAGCCAAGGGTAACTGGCCCGCACCGCGCATCACACACACACTCTCACACACACACACACACACACACACACACACACACACACACACACACACACACAGAGCTATATAGTATGGTGTGTATATTATGTATTGTGGCTTACACGGAACTAATATTTTGGTACTTTATTTATTGTGAACCAAGCAGAAGAGAGTATTTTCGTTTCACTTATTTATTTAGAACAGAGAGAGAGAGAGAGAGAGAGAGAGAGAGAGAGAGAGGGTGTGTTATAGATTCACACACACACACACACACACACACACACACACACACACACACACACACCAAAACATGCACAGACTGAACATGGTTTTCTTTATTCACATGTGACATTGACAAAACTGCCATATGGTCGTCATGGCAATGAATCTTCATCTGTGTGTATTCCCACTGCCACCTCCCTCCCCACACCCCGCTTTTCACAATGGCCCCAGATACTTCCAGAAATCGTTTTTTGTGTTGGAAAATACTTAGAAATATGGTAGCTACAGTACATGTTGATTTATATAATTGTGAATTGAAATATTTGTGACACATCTCTTTAGCAAAGATATCATTTAAGGAAAGTCAATTTTTTCCTGATATTGCTCCACCACTGGAGCCCCCTCGTAATCCCATAGTCGCAGTTTACGGGTTAATGGCGTCACCTGTGTCCTCTGCTGCAAGAGCTACCTACCGATCAAAGTTGTCACTCTCCGGACAAACACAGCCTGCATCGAACAGCTCTCCGGACCACGGACATTGACCGAAAAATTGAAAGTCCGATTAATTGAAGTCTGTAAAAACGAGGGCTGACTGTATATATACAGTCAGCCCTCGTTTCTTCGGACTTCAATTCATCGGGCTTTCAATTCTTTGGTCAATGGCCAGGGTTCGGACGATTGTCCGATGCGGCTGTGTTTGTCTGGAGATATATATATATATATATATATACATATACATACAGTGGTACCTCTTGATTTGAACACCCTTTGACTCGAACACTTCCCAATCCGAACACATTTGGCGAACAAATTTTGACCTCCAATCCGAACGCAACTTTCATTCGAACAAAACAAAAACAAAAAAAAAACACACACACACACACACACACACACACACACACACACACACACACACACACACACACACACACACACACAAGGTGGCTGATGCGCATTCCCACCAGTCGGCCGGTCTCACTTGTATTTCTTCTCGCTTGTATTTCTCCGCCATCAACACCTCTGTCTCATGAATGGCTTTCAAGTCACTCTGGCCCCTAGTTGCCGTGGTGTCTCTGGCCCCCAACCCTGATTACCTCCTACCTACCAACCCATTCATTACAGCTTCTTCCCTGGTCACTGGCAAACTTTTTTACTAATGAAGATATATTGAACACTTTAAACAACCAATGAAGAATGAATTGTTAAACATCATTGTCATTTGCGCAAACTACAATATTACAATAATTTGCAGTTTTGTACAATGATTTACACTTTTCATGAAATAATTCCTGTTGGAAATGATGTTATGAGAATATATTCTAGTTGATAAGAGAGAGAGAGAGAGAGAGAGAGAGAGAGAGAGAGAGAGAGGGGCAGGAGGAGGGAGAGAGGATGGTGAGTGGCTGGAGGAGAGAGAGAGTGGGGGGAGGGGAGGTGGCCTACTCAGTCTGTTTGCATATCGAATGGGAGAGAATAAGGACAGAGGGAGGGGGAAGGGAGGAATACTATGCCATCTGTTCCTGTATTCAGTGCATGGGAGGGAGGCAGGGACCCGGGGGAGGCTTGTCTAGTCTTCATCGGAACTCAGGAGTTTCACACCGAAGTAAATAAGTTTTTTTTATGCCTTTTTGTTATTTATTGTATTTATTTATTTTTTTATGCATTTCATGTCTGTGTTTACTTTGTACTCTCAAAGGATATCTATGAATTATGATGAGATGAGGGGAAAACAAGGTGCCAATATGTTAAATCATGTTGCCAGTCTGTTGGGTCAGGACCAATTTTGTTTTTTCCCATTACTTCTTAACCCTTAAATGATGGTGATCGTTCATGTAAGCGCGCCCCGTACTGTCTTGTGGGGCGGTGATCGTTCATGTAATCAGCATTTTTCCCGCGCGCCGTTTCAAATCAGGCGCGGACTTTTTCTCCCTAAATGATTGACTAGTCATATGGCAACACGTCTCAGTGAGGGAGGAGTTATCAGGATCCTCTTGCTATACACCAGACCAAATTTCCCTGCCATCGAGGTGACATCTGGCAGCTCCCAAGTACGCGTCGGGTAGAAAGACCACTCTAGCCGAGATGATGAATGAGGCTGCTGATATCAGTGATTTATTAGGGAGTGATTTAGAAGATATTGATGATAGTGAGTGGAGTATGTAGTCAGAAGAGAGTGAAGAGAGTACTTCTGATGAGGATGAAGATGGAGAAGAAATTACGAGGGCAGCAGTGGATGCAGCCTCATCATAGTCTGGTGAATGCCATCAGACATATTGGCCGCGAGCAATGTATCCCAGAGTGTCGCTGGACATGGTGTGGCCGCTGTGACGCATGGAGCATGACTGAATGAAACATTGCTTGCCTTGACCAAGTCACCAAGCAAAGTTGTCAAATTATTGCACTTGCCGTCTTTTTTATTCGTAATAATAGTAATAGTAATAAATATGGAAAAAATAATAATACAGTTATGTTATTTAGCTCTGATAAAAAAAAAACAGGCAAGGAAAGATACATTCATGAGAGAGAGAGAGAGAGAGAGTGAGAGAGAGAGAGGGAGAGAGAGACTGAGCGAGCGAGCGAGGGAGAGAGACCAAGCGCCTGGGGGTACCTTTCTACCCAGAGCCTCACATCAAGCCCCGCTCACATAATTATTTGACATGCTATAACTTGACTCTCAGATGTCACTGTGTGCTAACAAACGCATCACTGCAATCAGCATCAAAAGGAGGCATAGACCTATGTAACTGGAATAGTTCTGTAACATTTAAGAGGTACTGTATATTACCCGGAAATGGAGCAGAAAACTCACTGAGCAGGCCGTCAGTTAAGGGTTAACAATGGCTATTGTGTTCTTAGTTATTGCGGTGATGTTAAGGGACCAATTTCTTGCAATAGCTGGGATTGAGTGTAGTACTTTTTTTTTTTTTTATACCTAAAATCAACTGGAATGGATTAAATGTTTTTACATTATTTTCAATGGTAAAAATTGCTTCCTAATTCGAATTTTCCCAATTCGAACAACCTTAAAGAACGAATTAAGTTTGAATCAAGAGGTACCACTGTATATATATATATATATATATATATATATATATATATATATAGATAGATAGATAGATAGATAGATAGATAGATAGATATTTATGTATATATGTTAAAGTCAATATTTAAATCCACACAATTTGTAAAGTGACTGCTTTTTTTTCTTCAGGCAATTTGTGAATTGCCTAATTCACCAACCTAACTTAACCTAGGTTAAGTTAGTTAAGTTAAGTTACAAACACACACCCTAACCTAACTTAACCTAGGTTAAGTTAGGTTAGGGTGTGTGTTTGTATGTGTGCATGTGTGTGATTAGGCTAACAGAAGCCTTGGCATTGATAATAACTTCATGTTAAGCTGCCTAATCCTAGGCTTCACAGCTAATCTTATTATGAATTTGATATTATGTAACAAGGTGGTAATGAGAATTAGTAACCAAGCTTATCATATTTTGTCTCCAAAGTTTTTGTTTCCTGCGATTTCTTGAAGAACGCAACTGTCGCTATATATATATATATATATATATATATATATATATATATATATATATATATATATATATATATATATAGATAGATAGATAGATAGATAGATAGATAGATAGATAGATACTGCAGCTATGTTATTACATTTGGCTAAGTGAAGCAATATTCTTGCCTTTGTAAATTACTAAGACAACTTAGCTGGTGTGTGGAGTGAGTGAAGAGGTGCAGGCTCCCTCATGTAGCCACTAGGAGATAGGGACTGAAAGATACCACTGGGACGCTGGATGCCTTGTTTTTAATGTTGATAGTATCCATAAGGTTGATATTCACTGTGTTGGTAGTAGAGCAAGGAGTTTTGTGTTTATATGAAGTAGTAACACAACAGGATGGACTATCTGGGTCTTTCCTGTTTAGACTCATCATTGAAGGTCAAGCTTAGCTTCTCCAGCTTTGTTTTATTTTGTTATGGATGCATCACTAAATATGTATGCTTTCTTGTCTGTTGTAATTTACTAGATTTTAAAACAAATGAAAAAAATTGCCAAGGTTGATGTTAGTTGATGAACAGCAGGTAGAAGATGGAAGAAACTTATATATTGAGATCCTCATGTGAAATAATTATGTTTGTATGATGTTAGCCAAACAATTTCACTATTCACTTAGGTCTGACTGCTTATCATTTAATGAATGATAGTGTACCTTACCTTACCAATGTGCTATATCCCCCAGGACTTCTATCTCCTGTCCCTTGTAGCTTTGAACAACTGTCTGCATGTCATTCCCAGGTGCCAGCTCTACTAATCTATCCTTTTTTTTCACTCCTTATCTTCCTCTTCCTTTTCTTCCCTCCACCTGTCCCATCATTATCAGATTCTCCAGCCCCTCTTTTCTCATGGCTGAAAATTATCAACTGTCTGAATGCCTCCATCTCTCTCTCTCTCTCTCTCTCTCTCTCTCTCTCTCTCTCTCTCTCTCTCTCTCTCTCTCTCTCTCTCTCTCTCTCCATCCCTAATACATACTTGTTTGTTCATCCTTCTTGCTGTCCAGGGTATCTTCATTATTCTCCAGAGCCACAACTCCACTGCCTATAGTTTTCTCTTTATTGTTGTTGATATAGTCCAACTTTCCACATTATATAGTAATGTTGACCACAATGTAGTTTTATTAAACTTTTTCTAATTTTTATTGATAGCTTTCTGTTTGTCAGCAGCAGCAGATTCCTTTTCTGTTTCTGTTTGTCAGCAGCAGCAGATTCCTTATTTTACAGAAGGCCTTCTTTGGTATTGCTCTTCTACTTATAATTTCTGTGTCACACCTTACTTATTTTACATAATACCTATTCCTTTTACTATAGGCAATGAGCACATTCTCTCTCTCTCTCTCTCTCTCTCTCTCTCTCTCTCTCTCTCTCTCTCTCTCTCTCTCTCTCTCTCTCTCTCTCTCTCTCTCTCTCTCAGAGAGAGAGAGAGAGAGAGAGAGAGAGAGAGGTCTCCTTTGTCTGTCAATATGTAAAATCAACTCCCCTTTGTGCTTGCCGCTGCACCTGTCTGTCTACTCCCTCCAGTGACTATCCTTGTCTCCACTTTCTCTACTGACACCACCGAAGGTACACATTGTATCTCCGCTTGTGTTTCTTATTTCTTTTGGTATTGTGCTTCATGTCTTCAAATGTTGTGCAGCCAAGAACAGCTTCCCCTCCATCCCAGTCTGTTAGTGATGATGAAGGTAGTGGCGTAAGTCATCGGTGACCGTGATTATGCCAACTGGTTTTCCGGTCAGCCATTGTGGTACCTCCAAGTGGCCTGTGCCTGGCAAGATTGCAACTGGGTCCTGCCTAGCACTCCTATGACAACCTTTCTGTACATATCTCATGCTGTGGTTAATGTGCTGATGTTTTGAGGTGAGTGGAATGCTGGGAATACACATGGGGGTCAGGATGGTTCCGGTGATGTTGTCATGGGGAGGGAGTGTTTACACTTGCTCGCCTTGGTTGATTCCATCACCCTAGGATTTGGGCGCTCTCTCTGGAGGGCCACTCACTCCTGCTGGAAGACCAGCTAGCCTCTCTACACAAGCTTTAGTTACAGTCTATGCTTTCTGAGATTATTTCTCCACAAGTGACTGCATGCCTCATAACATGGTTCCCTTCCGTCTAGTTTGTTGTCTCAGGCAGAGTGTTTGGCTAGTTCTAGACCAACCTCCCCAAAATCTGCAGTACCCAGTAGAGTGCAAAGGCACTCCTAGCAGTGAGGGTGCAGGGAGTCACAGAGCTTTAAGTGCCTCCAATCCCTCTATTCATGGGAGGATGAGTTTGTGATGCTAGACAGTGTCACCCCTCTCCTTTGTACACAGCGCTCAAAGGGTTGGACACGATGGTGCCCCGTTTAGCTGCATATCGTCATCACCACCACTCAGCACTGCACTATGGCTTCATGGCACCAAGTTTTGTGCTCCCGTGGGCCGGGGTAGGTGCATGGCCAACACATGGTTCTCCCACCTCCTTTGCTTTTAATCTCTGGTCCCTCCACATCTCAGGGTAGGGACAAGGACTATGGTGGTGGAGATGGGAAGGTTGATTCCTCAGATGCAGACGTTGGTATGCTGGATCCCTCCCCTACTTTCACGGTCATGATTGACTTTGGAAGCATTCCAGAATCCCGTGGTCCTGCTCCGCAAGACTCTGCTCCCCTTCTCTCGGATATGCAGTGTGAGGAGGTTTTCATGCCAATGCTCCTTTTTTGAGGCAGATCCAGCCCATCCATTTCATGATGTCGCAAGCCTAGGAGACCTTGGCCCGTGCCAATGGGTCCACCAGGCCTTCTGTTGCCAAGTACCCAGCCTAACGGTACTACACTTGCTACAGGACTAGCAGTGACGACGGTAAAGGTTGTTCTATGCTTCCTCACCTGACTGTACGCGGTGAACGGAGCATCTCTATTCCTCAAGTGGAGTTGGTGCGTATGGCACAGGCCCTTCTCTCCTCTTGGGACCTGCAGAACTTCCTGTTCTGGTCCACGGGTACTTTGTCTCCTTCACATCTGATAGTGATGGTTTGTCCACATGGGAGCCCATGTTACAGCAACTTGAACTGAGTTTTCAGCAAGATATGGTGGACCAGGCCAGGTTTACAGCCCTTGTCATCGCCAACCAAGGGCAACGAGGAGGGAGGTTTATTTCCCACATCTTCCTCATTGTTACTCTTTGGTTCGAAGGCTCAGCTCTACCGGTCAGACATGGACTCAGACCTTCTGCTCAACTCTGATAGCACAGACAGGCCATCAGTCAAGAGCAGCAGGTTGCTTAAATGTCGCACACTAAGGTCGAAACCAAAGTGCACATTAAACTGAAGCCTAAATAGGGGACACCACTTGACAGCTCCCATGGGTTCACCAGGATCATGGCCCCTATTTTGCAGAGTTGCACAAGAAGTTCCAATATCTGGTTGTTTGGCTTCTCAGGGAGTAATTTCATTAAGAGGCCCTTGACTTAACCCAGGTCCTGCTACGGCTACCTACCATCCCAGTCAATGCGGCCTTCTACTCTGGTCACTGGCAAACTGATTAATTTTTTTGATGGTAGATGGTAGCTCGCGCTAATTGTATTTCGTGCTAATTGGTCTCGTGCTGAATGGGGCTCTACTGTACCTACCTCTTGTTTTACGCTTTTTCGTTTTACGTGTTGTTGAATTTATTCGGGATCCAAATTCGTCCCCAAAATATTTAATTTAGGTATGTTTCTTTTAACTTACATGCAATATAAGTGTGTTTACAAAGTGATAGACTTAGACATTCATATGAAACATATGAGACATTTAGGGAGTTTGGATTTGCATGAGATTAAAGAGGAAGGATTGATTAGTATGATGCTATTCTGTTTTATGCAGTTGGTCAAGGCAAAGTTGAAAATTGGAGAGAGAGACAGAGAAAATATATTTTATGTTTTATATCTTCCATGTTTCCATTATAACTTGTAGGATTTAATTCATTTTCTTCTTTTTATTAAGAATTGCTATTTCATTTTTTTCGGTTATGTATACAAAGTATTGAGAAACAACCATAAAATTAACTTTTCATTGGTCAACATCAAATGTATAGAAGTGGGAATATTTGCTCCATTAGATTTTTGTTCAGTTGCCTTTTTATTTTGGTTTGTTTTAAAAGTATTTTCAAGCTCCTCATTTTGAGTATTTTAATTCCTCATGAAAATATGTATGAACAAGACATTGTATACTAGAACTTTCCTTGTTCCCTCAAGTATCTGTACATTGTGTGTTTTGATATGAAATATGTTAATATTGGCATTATTTTTCAGGCTGGAGTTGATACTGGAGGGCAATGATGACCGACCAAGTGACTCCAGCACTTTGCGGACGGTGGTGATCCACCGGGGTGAGCGTGGTTATGGATTCACTGTATCTGGTGAAAGTCCTGTCATTGTGCAAGATGTGAAGGATGGTGAGTTGTAGTTATAGCTGTGGTGATAATGATGGGTTTGGTTGTGGTGGTTAATTTTTATGTAACTATAGGTACCTCTTATTTTACCTGAGTGTTTTATGCGTTTTTTAATTTATGTGAGGTCCGAAATCAAACAAATGTTTAATTTATGCTTTTCCTCACTTATACTTGATATTTCATTCAGTTGACACCAGTTGTCTCATGGGGCTCCCTGTGTGCCACCCACACAAAAAGTCACACACACATTCATGCATATACAGTAAAATCCCTCTTATCCGGCATTCGAGTATCCTGCAGCTTCAAGTATCCGGCACATTTCTCCCCGATCCTTAAAATCAATAAAAAATCAATATGTGTACTCATGAAATTGAATAAAATTCCCACGTGAGGCATACTTTTTCCCCTTGCCACTAGGGTGCACTGCTTTGCGCCACCTGTGGCCCACTGCACTGTGTTTACTCAGTGACTCAGTCCCGCGTGTGCACTGTTTAACGCCTGACGCCTTCATCATGCCTAAAGTTGTAGAAAAGAGGAAGCGTGTTGTGCTTACACTTGAGCAGAAGGTAGACATTTGTCGACAATTAGAGAGAGGTGAAAGCAGACAGCAGCTAATGGTGGAATATGGTGTGGGTTCATCAACTATTTATGAATTAAATCCCAAACGAAAAAGTTGCGGGATTACAAGTCATGAAAGCCACCAACACTCCAAAGGCAGTGGAAAATCATCACACACTGCAGTATCATCGTGGTGAAATGATGGACAAAGTGTTATATGAGTGGTTCAGCCTGAAAAGATGAGAAGGAGTCACAATTACAGGCCCAATGCTACAAGAGAAAGGGCTTGATTTAGGTAAGAAGATGGGTGAGGAAGGGGCATGCCAGTTCTCTGATGGCTGGCTCCACAGGTTCAATTAAATTAAAGAGAATGTTAGTACAGTAGTATTGTGTGTTGGTGGTGTGTAAGGTGGCAGCGCGGGTGGCGACGCGCGGCACGGCGATCAGCTGATCTTTGTTATGATAAGATGCGTGAGTTTAGGGTGGTGATTGTGGACTTAATTTCACTTCTATTCAAGTATCCGGCAACTTCTGGTATCCGGCATGTCGGTGGTCCCATTGATGCCAGATAAGAGGGATTTTACTGTAGTATATTGTATTAAAAACATACACACTAATATATATTCAAATAGGAATGTACACAAATTATTTGCTCCTTGACAGGTTGAGCTCCTCTTTCTATGGAAATCAGAGGTTTACTGAGAGCCATGGCTACAAGTTGGCAATGATGTTGGTGGCATGTTTACAATGGTGCATGACTGTAAACATGATGCTGATGCAGTTGTGGCTCGTTGCCATGGCATACGTTAACAATTAGACATCCGTGGAGAGAGGATATCACATTGTCAAGGATCCAATAATTTGTGTACATTCTTATTTTAATATGTGTGTGTGTGTGTGTGTTGTCACACACATGCACCCCCACTCAAACTCACCGCCCCTTCCTTGATACATCTTCACAGCTCGTATCAGGGGGGGTGAAAGATTATAATTTAAAAAACCAGGTTCTAGGCGTGTGCTTGAGAAAATAAACAAACGTAAGTACACTTACTTACAATTTATTTACAAAATATTTACAACGGATCTGACTGCCTGAAGGGCCACTGAACTGATCAATATAAAATATAACAAAACAAAACACAGGATTACGAGCAAACACCACTCCACAAACACCACAAACACAAAAATATTGGGACACACAAAAACTCAAAATAATAATAATAATGCTAAGCTGGCTAGCATAAATAAACCACAAAATGGTTCACAATGAAAGAAAAATCACACAAGTGAACACAGAAAATAAAAACACATGAAAACAAAAACACAAACACATAAACACAGAAAAAAAACCACACAAAAGAAATGAGAGAGAGAGAGAGGAGACGTCACCCAGACACGAAAATAAAAGAAAATGAAAAGATCCAACCCTCTTCCACAGTTACGTTAAAATTAACACCACACCAGTAGTGTTAACAAAACCCAACGAGGGTAAAAGAAATGCGCGAAGCAAAATTGGAGGAATAATTCCACCCACAAACGTACTGTGAAAGCAAACACACACAAAAAAGGGAAGGACAAAATAGTGATCAACGAGGCAGCAGCCTCTTAAAAAATCACTCCAATAAAACATAAAATATCAGGGCGGCGCTCCTAACCTCACCCCAAAGAATCACCTTAAAACATATTAACCTACTCTTAAACCCTAGGAAACACACAACAATACCTTACATAGTAGTAGGACGCACGAACGTGACCTTCACCTCCGTGACCTGGACTCGTGGAAGAGTGAATGACCGAGTGAGCCTGACCTCACCTGCTCGGTGGCTTTTATTGCCCCGAGCCCTGCTCTGACCGCCGTGGTTGTCTACCCACGTGGTTACACCACAACACAAAGAAAACACTACCTAACAAATCAAATATTGGTACCATAGTGGTATTTACGTGTAGGTAGTATGACAAAAGATATCCTCTCCAAAATTCAAGAGGGAAAACAGAGGTAAAAAGGTTACAGGCCAAAAAGATAAAAATGCCCTAACTCTATGTAATACGAACATGAAAAAATTATAAAAATTCCCTATTATACAAAATAAAAACAATTTGCTATATAACTTACATAGCAAAAGGTATAATAAGTTTTCCTCCTCCCCAGGGCGACTCCGGAAACATACACAATTCCTAAACGGAGAACAAGCTCCCCCAACTTCCGCCTTTCATGTAGTGACTCATAAAAACCAAACAAACTTAAATTAAAACATCAAATGTACATAATAAAGAAAAATAAAGTGACCTTCAAATGGTAACAAAACAAGGAGTCGTGAGAGAGAGGTACGGCTGACCTCTCCTCACCCCCCACTGACCCATTAACCCCCCCTTTCTGACCTGTGGTGGCTCGCGGCGCCAACCGCCACGAGGCCGAACTAAAACAAAGCACAAAGGGGAATGGAAAAAAAATATATGTACACAAATAAAATAAAATATGGGTACCACATCCGTGACAGTGTGCATGCGTGCGTGCGTGTGCGTGTGTATTTACCTAGTTGTATTATACAGGGTTGGAGCGGGGCTCATAGTGTCCTGTCTCCATATCTCCATATATCCAACATTTCCTTGAATTTATGTACATTGGTTGCTGTAACAACCTCCTCCTTTAATCCATTCCAGGTGCCCACAATTCTATGTGGAAAACTGTACTTTTTTTGTTTCCTTTAGACACTGACTCTTTCTGATCTTTCTTGTGTGTCCTCTCATCTGTCTAGTTTCTTCTTCCATCATCACCAGGTTTTGCGTGTCCAGCTTTTCCATACCATTTACTATTTTATATAGAGTTATTAGATCTCCTCTCTCTCTTCTATCTTGTAGAGTTGGTAGTCCCATTTCTTTTAATCTGTCTTCATATGTCAGCTCCTTTAATTCTGGTACCATTTTTGTGGCAACTCTCTGGATCCCTTCTAGTTTCCTTATATCCTTTTTCGCATTTGGTGACCATACCACTGCTGCATATTCCAAGCTCGTACATATCATACTGGTTAGAATTTTTTTCATCATATCTTTGTTCATGTAGTGGAAGGCCACCTTGATGTTGGTTAAGATTCTATATGTTGACCCAAATAGTTGATTTATGTGCCTCTCTGGGCTCAGTGTGTCCTGTATCACCACCCCAAAGTCTTTTTCTTTTTTTGTCTTAGGTATTTCCTCCTGTCCCATCTTGTAGTTCCATTTTGGCCTTCTTTTACTCTTGCCTATCTCCATCACATGACATTTCTTTGTGTTAAACTCCAGTTTCCACCTCTTACTCCATTCATCTATCTTGTCTATGTTACTTTGTAGCTCTCGACAGTTCTCGGCGTTTTTAATAACTCATTAATTTAGCGTCATCCGCAAACAGATTCATATAGTTGGTCATGCTACTGTGCATATCATTTACATATACCTGGAACATGATGGGTGCTAGGACTGACCCCTGTGGTACTCCACTTGTTACTTTCCTCCAACTTGAAGTTTCTTCCCAGATAACAGTTCTCATTTCTCCATCTTTCAAATAATTCTGCATCCATTCTAATAGTTTCCTTCACAGTCCACCTATGTGCTTCAGTTTCCATAACAATCTCTTGTGTGGAACTGTATCGAATGCTTTTTTGATATCTAGGTAGACAGCATCCACCCACCCATCTGTTTTCGATTCCTTCAATTACCCTTGTATAGAAACTTATTAGGTTTGTGACACATGATTTCCCTTGTCTGAATCCAAATTGCCTGTTAGACATGACTCTATTGTCTTCTAAATATCTCACCCATTTCTCTTTAATTAACATCTCACATATTTTGCTTACAACACCTGTTGATGAAACAGGTCTATAATTTAGTTGGTCAGTGGTACCTTCCCCTCCTCTATTGAGGTGGTAATCACTTCCCAAGTGTGCTGTATTAATTGCTCTTTGCATTCCTTTAGTGTCCAACCTGACACTCCATCTGGTCCCAATGCTTTTCTTACATCTAGATTTCCCAACAATCTGCCAACATCTTGCTTTTGTACCACAACCTCCTTTAGTCCCTCCTGTGCCTCTGTCGTGTTTGACTCTATAAAAGCCCCGTCTACTGTGAATACTGATTTGAAGCTCTCATTCATAACTTTACTAAGTTCTTTTGCTGTTTGGTATGTTCCTTCTCCCTTTACTAATTTATCTATGGTTTCTTTACACCTCATCTTTCCATTTATATACTTATAGAAGAGTTTGGGTTCATTTCCACACTTCTCTACCACATCTTTTTCGAAAGCTATTTTTCCTCTCTTCTTATCCTGACATACTCATTCCTTGCTTCACTGTATCTCTCTCTATTAATTTCATTCCTCTGTTTCTTCAGTTTCCTCCAAGTTCTGTCTTTTACTTGCTTGGCTTCTGCACATCTGGCATTGTACCACGTGTGTTTGCTATTATTTATTTTGTATTTAGGTACATATTTTTCCACACCTTCATGGTACTTCCTCAAGAATATTTCATATTTGTCCTGTGCTTTTTTGCCATCCATGATCACTCTCCAATCTATACTTCCAAAAAATCTCCTTAAGTCTTCAAAGTTGGCCCTCGTGTAATTTAACCTTTCATTTTTATAATCTTCATCTCTTCTTACTAATGCCCATTCCTGTAAATCCACTTCAATTAATATATGATCACTTCTTCCTACTGGGCTTATATACTTTATGTTTGGTTGGAGTTCTTTTTTTTTGTAAACACCAGGTCTAGCATTGATGGTTCATCGTCTCCTCTCAGCCTAGTGAATTCCTCCACCCATTGATCCTGTGTGTTCTCCATGACTAACTGCAACATTTCTTCACTCCATGATCCTGCATTTTCACTCTCTTCCATTTCTTTCCAGTTCACACCTTTGCAGTGTAGGTCTCCCACTAGCAATACTTTTCTGTCCTTCCTCATAATATCATCCAGGCATTTTAACACCTCCTGCATTGTTTTATATTCTTCCAACTTCCATGTGTTTGTTCTTGGTGGCACATAAGTTACTATAATTTTCCTCTTATCTCTTCCATTGGTTCAAATTTTTATACCGATGACTTGTGCCAGACCATCCCCATATTGCATTCGCTCCACAACTATGTCTTCTTTCACCATTATTAATACTCCTCCTCCTCCTTTTCCTTTTCTATCTCTCCTCCAAGTTTTAAATTCTTCTTGCTGGAAATTTACATAGATCTCTTCCTTTAATTTTGTTTCCGTCATGCAGAACACGTCTGGTTTTTTATTCCTTAAATAATCTTTTATCTCTAACATGCTGCTTTATTAACCCATCCACATTTGTATATGCTACCTTTAATTTGTCTCTCTTTCCATCTCTTATACCTCCTGCAGCTGCTATTGTGTTTCCTCTGCTTTCTCTTCTTTCTCCCGTATAAACCATCTCTTCAACCTCATATCTAGTACCTTCCAATAAAATTTCTTCTTCTCGGTCTCAGTCCTCTGTAAGTTTTTTTTCCTTAACTTCTTGTCTTAACTCTCTCCTTCTGTCTTTCTTCTAAATTCACGTATCTCTTTATCCATACATCTTTGCACTCTGCATTTTGGGCTAATTACTGGCTCTTGCTGTTATCTCTTTCACTGCTAACTGTGATCTCATTCTCACCTTTAGTGGTCTTATATTGCCTTCACTGTATTTTCCTATTCTGTGTGATTCTTCAACCTCCTGGTCTAAATTTTGTATGTCATCTTGAACCTTCTTAATTACTTTCTTTACTAATTCCCTCTCCTCTTTTTCCGTCCCGTATGTATTTGGATTTTTCTTTTTCTGTAAACCATATATAACCATACATTTCTTTCTGTCCACTGTGTCTCTCACTAAATCTTCCTTCTCTTTAATTATCTGATTTACTGTGTCCTTTGTTTTATCTTGAATTTGTTTCTTTATTACCTCTGCAAAACTACTATTTTCTTCCTCCCTTTCTTTTATCCATACGCTCTTCAATTCCATCAACTTGTGTTCACTGAACGCTTTATCAATCTTTTCCGAGTCATCTTTTCCTTTTTCCTTTAGGTGTTCAAGTTGTAGCTCATATGTACCACATTTATCTTTTAGAAGACTATTTTCTTTTTTCATGTTCCCTATTTCTTTTTTCAACTCGATGTTATCTTCCAAGGTATGCTTGTATTCTTGAAATTTATTTTTCGTTTCTTTATTTTCTCTTTCAAGAGCGTCACACCTCCCCATGACACTTTCCAATACTTCCTTCATGAACCTCATCTCCCTTTCTATATCTACCAGTCTCTTTATCGTACCTCGGCTCTCCTTTTCAAATCCAGAGAATTCTGCCATTTCAATCCTTTTTAGCCCCATTGGGGTCTCCAACAAGTTCGGTTTGTTTACGGAACTTCGGCTCCAGGCCGGAGTTGAGCCCTTTTCGCTTTCCATGTCAGTTTTTCCATCCTGATTTCTTTTGGAGACAGGACACTAATAACTAGCCCACTCTCTCCCCTGTATATACATACTAGGGCTCCTCCAGTGGTAGGTGGCCAGTAGCTGGCGTCACTGTGCAGGGAAACACGTCCGATTGTCATGAGAGTCAGTATGTGTGTGTGTGTGTGTGCGTGCGTGCGTGTGTGTGTGTGAGCGTCTGTGTGTGTGTGTGTATTTACCTAGTTGTATTTACCTAGTTGTATTATACATAGTTCGAGCGGGCTCATAGTGTCCTGTCTCCATATCTCCATATATCCAACATTTCCTTGAACTATGTATATTGGTTGCTGTAACAACCTCTTCTTTCAATCCATTCCAGGTGTCCAAAATTCTTTGTGGAAAACTACTTTTTTGTGTCCTTTGGACACCGACTCTTTTTTATTTTCCTTGAGTGTCCTTTCATCTGTCTAGTTTCTTCTTCCATCACCAGGTTTTGCTTGTCCAGCTTTTCAATATCTTATCTTATACAGAGTTATTAGATCACCTCTCTCTCTTCTGTCCTGTAGAGTTGGCAGTCCCATTTCTTTTAATCTGTCCTCATATGTCAGCTCGCTTAGTTCTGGTTCCATTTTTGTGGCTACTCTTTGGATCCTTTCTAGTTTCCTTATATGCTTTTTTGCATGTGGTGACCACACCACTGCTGCATATTCTAATCTTGGACGTATCATACTGGTTAGAATTTTTTTCATCATATCCTTATCCGTGTAGTAGAAAGCCACCCTAATATTGGCTAACATTCTATATGTTGACCCAAATAGTTTATTTATGTGCTGCTCTGGGTTCAGTGTATCCTGTATCACCACCCCTAGATCTTTTTCTTCTTTTGTCTTAGGTATTTCCTCCTGTCCTATCTTGTAGCTCCAGTTTGGCCTTCTTTTGCTCTTGCCTATCTCCATCACATGACATTTCTTTACATTAAAAGCCAGTTTCCACGTCTTACTCCATTCATCGATCTTATCTATGTCCCCTTGTAGCTCCTGGCAGTCAACAGTGTTTTTAATAACTCTCATTAATTTGGCGTCATCCACAAACATATGCATGTAGCTGGTCACGCCACACTGCATATCATTTACATATATTTGGAAAATTATGGGTACTAGGACTGACCCCTGCAGTACTCCACTTGTTACATTCCTCCAGTTTGAAATTTCCTTCCTGATCACAGTTCTCATTTCTCTATCTTTCAAATAATCCTGCATCCATTCTAATAGTTTCCCTCCCAGTCCACCTATGTGTTTTAGTTTCCATAATAGTCTCTTGTGTGGAACTGCATTGAATGCTTTTTTGATATCTAGGTAGACAATATCTACCCACCCATCTCTGTCTGCAATTCCTTCAATTACTTGTGTATAGATACTTAGGTTTGAGACACATGATTTTCCTTGCCTGAATCCAAATTGCCTATTGGATATAACTTTGTTTTCTTCCTGGTATCTCACCCATTTCTCTTTAATTAGCATCTCACATATTTTGCTGACAACATTTGTTAGTGAAACAGGTCTATGATTCAGCAGGTCAATCTTCTTTCCTCCTTTATAAATAGGCACAATGTTGGCCCTCTTCCACTCTGTGTGTGTGTGTGTGTGTGTGTGTTTGATTTAGGTTGTTTTTGCTTCACGCAGCCTCTTCAAGAATCCAACGCTTGCACAAATTAAGAGGTGTCTGTGGTGCATAAGATTTATAAGAATAAATGCTGAATATCAAATAGTGGAGGGCATGCTTTGTGGACTCAGATGACTCTAGAGTAGGATGGAATATGCATGCTCAGTTTCGCATAAAACAATCTGTGTGGAGTGTTGTTGGCTAGAACAAACTACATACCTGTGTGGTACTATATAGGATAGGCTTTGTGGTTTCAGTTATGGTGATGGACAGGCTATGCGGAAATTTCCTTTTGTATTACACCTCGCCCCTGTTTGTCACTTATCTTTTACTTCCATGTAGACCACAGCTAAGTTATCAGTTATACATAGTTATATTTAGTGATACTTTCTATGATTATCTGTTAACTAGGAGACAGTTTGGTGAGTGAAAAGGTCAAATAGTTCCCACAGATCTCAGTTGTGATTGTATACAGTTGTGTGGATTAAATTGTTAAGCAGGGCAAAATCATAAGGATAAAGTTGATTGTGTTTTGAATTAGAATGACAAGGGAAACTTTTCTATGTATTGACTATTTTGCCTTAACAGGTGGACCTGCAGCCCAGGCTGGTGTCAGGAAAGGTGACTCCATCATTGAGGTCAATGGAGCAATAGTGTCACAGATCAATCACAAGGAGGTGGTACAAATCATCAAGTGTAAGTGTCAACTCATACTACCTTTGTGGTGTGAAAGCCTTTGTTTTTATATTTTTGCCTATTTAAATGTTTGGCTGAGCTGAAATGGTGAAGTTTCAGTGATTAACCCTTGTCTTGACTGTTTGTGCTTTGGTTAACAAATTGTGCAAATACAATGGCAGGAATTAGAAGTAGTTGGAGAAGATAAAAAAAAGAAGAAATGCCTTTACTGACACTGAGGAGACTTTCTTAGATCTATAAGATATTCACTTATATTTGGTATTTATGATGGATATACTCATATTGTTGTATGCTAAGAAAAAAAAATGGTGCTATCAGGAAATGCACATAATATGTACTGTATTAGTAAACAATAGACCTGGGGAAAGATCATGTTAAACATTGGTCAGATGAGGTTGATTGTATTAGTGTGGCAGTCTCAGTAAGACTGAGATTAGATAGCTGTGTTGAGAGCATGGTGGGGAGAGAATAAAGTGAAGAAAGAGATATGATCATATGACAACCTCCAGGCTGCCATTATTATGGCTGACATATACAGATATGTATTATAGCTTTTCAAAATTATGGTGATGATTGTATCAATGATAGCAGTATTTTCTTGTTTGAGTAGATAAATTGGGTAAGTATTCCTTTAAGAGTAGTGGCATAGATAACAACTGACAATACAAGTTAACATAACATGGCTGCATTTTTCTTTGCATGCATAAATGTAATTGTCTCATTAATATCTTTGCATGCATGAATGAATTGTCTCATTAATACCAAGTGTTGATTTATTTCATATGCAGTGACTAGCATGGATGATACTATGGCACTATGAACTTTTTAAATCAAGACATAGATATGTTAAAAGAATAATATACTATAGTCATTTTAATCTCGTAAGAACATTTAAGCTTGTGGCTTGGTGGCTTCCCAAGTAGAAAAGTAAGTGCTCTTTTGACAAAGATGTTGATGACACTCCTTTACTTGGGAAGCCACCACCTCTGAACTAGAAAGAATCTCCCAGTTTCTGGCCAACAATGGATACTCACAAGAAGAAATAGAGAATGTGATTCAATGAAGAGTGAACAACTTTGTGGCAAGCATCCCACCAAAGCAAAACATACCAAACATCAAAGTCTACTACAAGAACACCATGTCCACAGCATACAAAGATGATGAGAAATCACTAAAAAACATAATCCACAGAAGTGTCAAACCTGTGAATGAAAATATCAAGCTTGATATCATTATCTATTTTAAATCAGAAAAAAACAACCACCTTTGTCATGAAGAACAACTCCTTGCCACCAGTGAATCCTTTACAGGAAGTGAATGTTGTGTACAAACACACATTCTCTGTTGGTGACTGCAGTTGCTTATCCTCAAGGTACATTAGCCATACCACCACAACACTTCCCAAGAGGATCACAGCACACCTTACTGA
>CM035195.1:9109582-9144734 GCA_020233015.1 Callinectes sapidus | reverse complement strand
ATAGATAAATAGATAGATAGATTCAAATAGGAATGTACACAATTTATTGGCTCCTTGACAGGATGAGCTCCCTTCATCACAGATAAATGTCTACTGGCAGAGTGGTGAGTCGGAGCTGCTTTTAGCACCATATTTATAACAGCATGCCAGTTTTGAGGCTCCTAAATCAAAGGGTGGTCTTGTACAATGGGGATAAAACAAACCTATAACCCTGTGGTAAACATTAAGCCCTACTGTGACACACACACACACACACACTGCGTAGTGTAGTGGTTAGCACCCTTGGCTCACAACAGAGAGGGCCCGGGTTCGAGTCCCGGCACGGCAAGGCAAATGGGTAAGCCTCTTAATGTGTATCTAGCCCCTGTTCACCTATCAACATGTAGGTATGGGATGTAACTCGAGGGGTTGTGGCCTCGCTGTCCTGTTGTGTAGCGTGTGATGTGGTTTCAGCCCTACCCAAAGATCGGTCTATGAGTCCTAAGCTCGCTCCGTAGGGAAAAGGCTGCCTGGGTGACCAGCAGGCGACTGCAACAATGAATTACACACCCAAACACACAGACGTGTGTGTGTGTGTGTGTGTGTGTGTATATATATATATATATATATATATATATATATATATATGTGTGTGTGTGTGTGTGTGTGTGTGTGTGTGTGTGTGTGTGTGTGTGCATTTAAATACATATGTAGAAAATTTATTGGCTCCAAGACTGGTTGATGTTTAATGATGTTTACTTTGTCAGCAACTCAGTCTCTTGTTTACATTGGCGCACCATCTGTGTGATTATAATAATTAGTTGCCGATTAGGCTATCAGAAACTTTGGCATTGGTAAATACTTTATGTTAAGCTAGCCAGTTGCAGCCTTCACAGCTGATTTCATCATAAAATCAATACTACATGACAAGGTGGTAATGAGAATTACCAGCCAAGTAATAAACCTCATCATGAATAGGAAGTAATGAATATTCTTCTCATTTGGAGCTCAGTTTTACATGGAATTGCGCACATGTAGGTCAATGAATTTTATCATGATAATAATGTAATTTAGTGAAGGCATATGCACGTGTGATTGTGTAACTGTTGTTGTTTGGGTTGCATAAAGGAACTCATCTGAGACATCTGTTGGCCACCTAACAAAATATTGCACACAAGTGAAAAGAAACGTACCTAAATTATATAATTGGGGGGGATTCTGGACCCTGCGTAAATTTGAAAACACTTAAAATGAACAAGCGTACCTGTATTCTATCAGATGATATCCCTCCAGAGAATGATTGCTGTGGTGGCCTCGAGGCATGGGGGCGCCACGGTACAGTGTTAATATAATTGTTCTTCCTTCTCCATCACATGCTTCCACATATTTCTCTTGTAAAAATGATAAATACGAGTAATTATGAAAACATGTTCTACATATTATTATGATATTTCTTACTAAACTGCTGCTCTGACTCCCAAACAGTTCTCCGATTCCTAAACAGTTTGCATATGTGTTTATAATGTCAAATATTGTTGCTCTGATGTCTGTAAAGTGTATTGAAATATAAATTCAGTGAACAACCCAGATTAGTGAGTGAGAAATAGCATAATACTATGTGGAAGATGTGTTTTCATATTTATTCATATTTTTTGTTTTTACAAGGGAAATATATGGAAGGATATGATGAAAAAGGAAAAACAGTTATATTTATAGTTGCAGTGTTTGAACAAAAATTTTCTTGCTCGTGCATGCAGAATGATTAATATAAAAATCACTAGGAGACATTTTCCAGGGAAGTAATTTTCCGTGACACCATATCTGAATTTTTCTTACTGTAAATAGAATCAAGAGTAGTAGTACCAAACACTGTAACTGTGATTTTACTATTTTACTGGATAACGAAGTACCGTATAAGGAGGACTTACTGTGTATATATATATATATATATATATATATATATATAGAGAGAGAGAGAGAGAGAGAGAGAGAGAGAGAGAGAGAGAGAGAGAGAGGAAATGTGTTTGTTTCAGTATGAATGAACACTTTACTGTGGTGAATTATCTTTTGTCAAAATATTCACTTCATGAAAATGATGTAATATACTCTACTGTAATATGTAATGGTAAGAGAGAGAGAGAGAGAGAGAGAGAGAGAGAGAGAGAGAGAGAGAGAGAGAGAGAGAGAGAGAGAGAGAGAAATGGGAATGGCTGCCAGGTTAAGCTCATAATTGTTCCTGTGGAGACATGGCAATACATCTCACTGGAAAATACCATATTTGGCCAACACTAGAATGTTCTTCTGAGATTGAAACAACTATAGTCAGTCAGTGAATTAAGACATGCCAGTGTGAGTAAGACTGCATCAGATGCTGTTTTTAGAATAATGATGACTACCTTTTAGGACATGTAGATATATGATGTTGACAATTATTTCCTGATGTTATTGATAGAATAATCAAATGAGGTTTTCTTGATTGATATTAGTAGAAAATTAAATTAAATGAGATTGTTGATGATAATAATGCAATTTTCCCAAATCTGTCAGTAACCCTTTTACTGCTATGGGGCTTGAGCTGTGTCATTACTTGCATTTATCTTATTACACACCAGGTTTTCAAGTTGTCTTAATTTTTGTGATAATAATTATTATTGTATTATACACAATCAGAATTTTTCTTATATCAATTTTAATCTACAATATTTATAGGTGAAATAACTGAATGGTGAAAAGTGTTTGTACAGTAATTTATAATTGGAATAGATATGAGCAGTTTCCCCTCTGTCTGTTACAGACACAGCTATGCATGAGCAGGTGATATACTTAAATTAAGGTTGAGCACGGCTTTCCTTCTTACTAATTCTGTGTTGTTTGTCTTTTTTATACTGGCACTCCATATGGTAAGTACAAGCCAGAGTTAAGGGTGAGGTTCATTGGTGATGGGTGTGTATTACATTGTACTCAAGACTCAGTTTGATTTGTTTTTGATTGAGAATTTGAATCATGCTTGCTATGAAATGAGGTGATATGACACTTTCCCAGTGGAAGACCATCACAGTGATAGACGTTTTGGTATTTTCACATTTCAGTTATTTTGCCAGTCTATTGTTATTTTCAGCTTTATTGATTATTTTTAGTTGGTTTCCTATATAGTTAATCATGTTTTTCTGGGTTCATTAAAGATTCATAAGATTATGTTGTTAGTTTCTTAATCACTTATTGTTAGAGCTTGAAGCTTATATTTAACTTAATTCACTTTTCATCTGCTGTAGAGGGAAAATTTTATATATATATATATATATATATATATATATATATATATATATATATATATATATATATACAGTCTCCCCTTGTTTTTACAGACTAATACAGACTGGGCCATGTCTGGAAAGTGAAAAAGTTCAGACATTGAAAATTGAGTACAATACAGTTCTGTACTGTACAGTAAACAGCCTATGTTGTCTTGCACACATACTCATAGGCTACAATATGGTACAATATGCATATACAGTATACATGAGAGTAAAATATGGTTATACCTGCAATAGCGTACAGTATAATATTAACCCGAAAAATGCTGTAAGCCTTTTGGGTGGCTCAGCTGTAAACTGCTGTACATCTTCTGGAAGCGCACTTTTTAAACAGGCACCATAAAGTTTCTTTAATTTGTATTTCTTTTAAATTACTATTTTTTTGTATTTTAATAACATTTCTTTTTGGTAATTTTTATCCTCCTAATATGAATTTGGTTATTCATATCATACTTATAAAGGGAAACAATGGAACTACTATATTTTTATTTTATATAGTCGACATTGTGCTCCTCTCATATATATTAGAGTTTGAGTCTCAGGTATGGTAAGAGGAAGGTACAATTTAGTAGTATAGAAGTTGTTTTTGTATAAAAAAGAATGAAGCAAACAAGATTATGGGAACAAGTGCTCCTTCACTAGACGCTGTCAGACGTGAAGAGCCAAGGGTAGCTGGCCCGCACCGCGCATCACAGACACACACTCAAACACACACACACACACACACACACACACACACACACACACAGCTGTATAGTATGGTTGTATGTATTCACATGTGACATTGACAAAACTGCCATATGGTTGTCATCATGGTAATCTGTGTGTATTCCCACTGCCACCTCCCTCCCCACATCCCACTCTCCACAATGGCCCCAGATACTGCCAGAAATCCATTTTTGTGGTGAAAAATGCTTATAAATATGGTAGCTACAATACATTTTGAGTTAAAGAATTGTGAATTGAAATATTTGAGACACATCTCTATAGCGTAGATATCATTCAAGGAAAGTCAATTTTTTCCTGATATTGTGGCACCACGGGAGCCCCTCTTAATCCCATAGCCGCAGTTTACGGGGTTAATAGCGTTGCCTGCGTCCTCTGCTGCAAGAGCTACCTACCGATCAAAGTTGTCACTCTCCGGACAAACACAGCCTGCATCGAACAATCCTCTGGACCACAGACATTGACCGAAAAATTGAAAGTCTGATTAATTGAGGTCTGTAAAAACGAGGGCTGACTGTATATATGAGGCGCCCCATGCTGAAGTGAGGTAACCGCCACTCATAAAAACTTGAGAAAACAGCATTTGAAGTTTCGCGCTCTCGCCGGCCCCTCACTCCAAGCACATCCCGAGCGGGAGTGAGGTATGTACGGCAAGGGTTGCATACCTTGTTATGAACTGTCAAACGCTGTTTTCTTGTCTGCTAGACTTTATGGTCATATTAGTAATATTAAGTTTTAAGATTCTACTGCCCCACGGTATGCTCTGCCACCTCCTACCCTGTATAGGCAGATGTGTTTTGTTTACCCAAGTTACGCTTTTCTTTAGCCGCAGTTTTCTTCCATTTCCACTCGTCTATGGGTAGTTTCTGGGAACTAGAGGGTGAAGCAAACTCTGGTCTCTCATGTCCTACACCGTCAGCCATGATGCAATGCAAAAACAGTTAAAATCCACACAAAAAGTAGAGCAACACAGACAAAGTGTTGAAGGTGGAATACTGAGGCTGGGCTGGCCATTGATTGGCTGGCGGGCGATGACGCAGCACCTCAGACACGGCCGCTGATTGGGCCGTACCCTTCCCACGGGCGCTTACCTCGGTCCCGCTCAGAGATTACAGTCGCGCGGAATAATGGCAAAAATCTGCTGGATACTTTTAGCAATATAACCCTTAAGGACATTTCCTCCCTCGCTTCAGCACGGGGCGCCTTATATATATATATATATATATATATATATATATATATATATATATATATATATATATATATATATACAGTCATCCCTCGTTTCTTCAGATTAATACAGACTGGGCCATGTCCGGAGAGTGAAAAGTCTGGACATTGAAAATTGAGTACAATACAGTTCTGTACTGTACAGTAAACAGTCTACATTGTCTTGCACACATATTCATAGGCTACAATATGGTACAATATGCATATACAGTATACATGAGAGTAAAATATGGTTATTCTTGCAATAGGGTACAGTATAATATTAACACGAAAACTGCTGTATGCCTTATGGGTGGCTTAGCGGTAAACTGCTGTACTCCTGGAAGCGCACTTTTTAAACAGGCACCTTAAAGTTTCTTTGATTTGTATGTCTTTGAAGTAATTTTTTTTGTATTTTGATAACCTTTCTTTAGTCATTTTTATCTTCTTAATATGAATTTGGTTATTCATATCATACTTATAAAGAGAAACAATGGAACTACTATATTTTTATTTTATATAGTCGACATTGCGCTCCTCTCATAGATATTAGAGTTTGAGTCTCATGTATGGTAAGAGGAAGGTACAATTTAGTAGTATAGAAGTTGTTTTTGTATAAAAAAGAATGAAGCGAACAAGATTATGGGAGCAAGTGCTCCTTCACAAGACATTGATAACGCTGTCAGACGTGAAGAGCCAAGGGTGGCTGGCCCGCACCTCGCATCACACACACACACAGCTGTATAGTATGGTGTGTATATTATTGTGGCTTACACGGAACTAATACTTCAGTACTTTATACATTGTGAACCAAGCAGAAGAGAGTATTTTCGTTTCATTTATTTATTTAGAACACAGAGAGAGAGAGAGAGAGAGAGAGAGAGAGAGAGAGAGAGAGAGAGAACTGTAAAATAATAGAAGGCCATGTTTATTATTTCTTATCTAGATCAGTATTTCGCATTACCATTACCAGCACATATCTATTTTTATTTGGCCCATTAACCATCGTTTGATTATTTGGTACTTGTGTGGTATATATATATATATATATATATATATATATATATACCAAAATTTGTGTTTCCATATGTATGTAGTTTACTCCATGTACTTTGATGCCATTTACTTTATTTGTGATTCAAAATATTAGTGTCTGAGTAATGGAAAGAATATTACTTATACGGAGATTGCCATAATAGAAAGAAAATATTTTTGTTTTATCATTTATTTCTTTTGAAGCAAGAGAGAGAGTGTGTGTTGTAGATTCACACACACAGAAACATACACAGACTGAACATGGTTGTGTGTATTCACATGTGACATTGACAACACTGCCACATGGTCGTCGCCATGACAACGAGTCGTCTGTGAGTATCCCCCCTGCCACCTCCCCCTACCTCCCTCCCCACACCCCGCTCTCCACAATGGCTCCAGATACTGCCTGGAATACATTTGTGTGGGAAAAATGCTTAGAAATATGGTAGCTGGCGGGAGACTTAAGCATCGCCTGTGTCCTCTGCCGCGAGAGCTACCTACCAGTCAAAGTTGTCACTCTCAGGACAAACACAGCCGCATCGGACATTTGTCCGAACCCCGGGTATCGACCGAAGAATTGAAGTTCAAAGAAACGAGGGCTGACGGTATGTGTGTGTGTGTGTGTGTATATATATATATATATATATACAGTAAAATCCCTCCCGGCTACCAGAAGTTGCCGGATACTTGAATAGAAGTGAAATTATGTCCACAATCACCACCCTACACTCACGCATCTTATCATAACAAAGATCAGCTGATTGGATACAGTGGACAGAAAGAAATGTTTTGTAATTTATGGACTACAAGAAAAGAAAAATCCCAATAAATACGGAAGAAAGAGAGAGGAGAGAGAAGTAGTAAAAAAAGTCATGGGACAGGTGCAGGGTCACACACAAAGCCTGGAGCAGGAGGTTGAGGAAACACACAGGATTGGAAAATACAATGAAGGAAACACAAGACTGCTCAAAGTGAGGATGAGGTCCCAACTGGCTGTGGAGGAAATAACAGCAAGAGCAAATAGACTGTCTCAAACAGAAGCTTTTAAGGACATTGGGATAAAAAGAGACATGAATTTGGAAGAAAGACAGAAGGAAAGAGAATTAAGACAAGAGGCTAAGGAAAAAAACTTAAGGAGGACAGAGACCAAGAAGAAGACTTTTTACTGGAGGGTGCTAGACATGAGGCTAAGGAGGTGGTTTACCCGGGAAAAGGAAGATGAAACAGGGGAACAACAACAGCAGCAGCAGGAGGTAAAAGTGATGGAGAGACCAACAAATTAAAAGTAGCTTATACAAATGTGGATGGTTTGCTAAGCAGTATATTAGAGATAAAGGACTATTTAAGCAGCGAAAAACCAGATGTATTCTACATGACGGAAACAAAATTGAAGGAAGAGATTAACGTAAATTTCCAGCTAGAGGGATTTAAGCTTTGGAGGAGAGATAGCAAAGGAAAAGGAGGAGGAGGAGTATTAATAATGCTGAAAGAAGACATAGCTGTAGAGGGAGTGCAATATGGGGACGGCATGGCAGAAGTCATCAGTATAATAATTTGAAATAATGAAAGAGATAGAAGAAAAATTATAGTAGCCTATGTGCCACCAAGAACAAATACATGGAAACTAGAAGAGTATAAAACAATGCAAAAAGAGGTGTTAAAATGCCTGGCTGATATGATGAGGAATGACAGAAAAGTACTACTAATGGGTGACTTCAACTGTAGAGGTGTGAACTGGAAAGAAATGGAAGAGAGTGGAACCGAAGGATCATGGAGTGAAGAAATGCTAAAATTAGCCATGGAGAACACACTGGACCAGTGGGTGGAGGGTTTCACGAGACTCAGAGGAGAGGATGAACCATCAATGTTAGATCTGGTGTTCACAAAAAAAAAACAGAACTCCAACCCATCATAAAGTATCTAAGCCCAATGGGAAAAAGTGACCATGTATTGATGGAAGTAGAAATACAAGAAGGGACATTGGCAAGAAGGGGAGACGATTATAAAAGTGAAAGACTAAATTATGCGAGGGCAAACTTTGAAGGCTTAAGGGAATTTTTTGAAAGGAGAGATTGGAGAGCAATCATGAACGGCAAAACAGCACAGGAGAAGTACGAAATATTCCTGAAGAGGTATCGAGAAGGTGTCGAAAGATATGTACCAAAATACACTAAGGGATAGCAAATACACCTGGTATAATGCTAGATGTGCAGAAGCGAAGTGAGCAAAAGACAGAACTTGGAGGAAACTGAAGAAGCAGAGGAATGAAATTAATAGAGAGAGATACAATGAAGCAAGGAAGAAATAGCTTTTGAAAGGGATATAGTAAAGAAATGTGGAGATGAACCCAAACTCTTCTATAAATACGTAAATGGAAAAAGGAAATGTAAAGAAACCATAGACAAGATAATAAAGGGAGGAAAAACATACCAGACAGCAGAAGAGCTCAGTGAAATTATGAATGAGAGCTTCAAGTCAGTATTTACAGTAGAGGGGCAATTTATAGAACCAAACACGACAGAGGCAGAGGGGGATCTCAAGGAGGTTGTGGTGCAGAAGCAAGATGTTGGCAGATTGTTTGAAAATCTAGATGTAAGAAAAGCAATGGGACCAGATGGAGTGTCAGGCTGGACACTAAAGGAATGCAAAGAGCAATTAGTACAGCCAATTTGGGAAGTGATCACAAGCTCAATAAAGGAAGGGAGGGTGCCAAAAGAGTGGAAGAGGGCCAACATTGTGCCTATATACAAAGGAGGAAAGAAGACTGACCTGCTGAATTACAGACCTGTCTCACTAACAAGTGTGGTAAGCAAAATATGTGAGATACTAATTAAAGAGAAGTGGGTGAGATACCTGGAGGACAACAAAGTTATATCCAGTAGGCAATTTGGATTCAGGCAAGGAAAATCATGTGTCACAAACCTGCTAAGTTTCTATACGCAAGTAATTGAAGGAATTGAAGACAGAGACAGGTGGATAGATGTTGTCTACCTAGGTATCAAAAAAGCATTCGATACAGTTCCACACGAGAGACTATTATGTAAGCTAAAGCACATAGGTGGACTACGAGGGAAACTATTAGAATGGATGCAGGATTATTTGAAAGATAGAGAAATGATAACGGTGATCAGGGAGGAAACTTGAAGATCGAGGAATGTAACAAGTGGAGTACTGCAGGGGTCAGTCCTAGCACCCATCATGTTCCAAATATATGTAAATGATATGCAGTGTGGCGTGACCAGCTACATGAATATGTTTGTGGATGACACCAAATTAATGAGAGTTATTAAAAACACTGTTGACTGCCAGGAGCTATAGGGGGAAATAGATAAGATCGATGAATGGAATAAGACGTGGAAACTGGCTTTCAATGTAAAGAAATGTCATGTGATGGAGATAGGCAAGAGCAAGAAAAGGCCAAAATGGAACTACAAAATAGGATAGGAGGAGATACCTAAGACAAAAGAAGAAAAAGACCTAGGGGTGGTGATGCAGGATACACTGAATCCAGAGCAGCACATAAATAAACTATTTGGATCAACATATAAAATGTTAGCCAATATTAGGGTGGCTTTCCATTACATTGACAAGGACATGATGAAAAGAATTTTAACCAGTATGATACATCCAAGATTAGAATATGCAGCAGTAGTGTGGTCACCACATGCAAAATAGGATATAAGGAAACTAGAAAGGATCCAAAAGGTAGCCACGAAAATGGTACCAGAACTAAGCGAGCTGACATATGAGGACAGATTAAGAGAAATGGGACTGCCAACTCTACAGGACAGAAGAGAGAGAGGTGATCTAATAACTCTGTATAAGATAGTAAATGGTATTGAAAAGCTAGACGAGTAAAACCTGGAGATGGAAGAAGAAACTAGAAAAATGAGAGGAAACTCAAGGAAAAACAGAAAAAATCGGTGTTTAAAGGACACAAAAAAGTACAGTTTTCCACATAGAATTGTGGACACCTGGAATGGATTGAAAGAAGAGGTTGTTACAGCAACCAATATCCATAAGTTCAAGGAATGTTGGATATATGGAGATATGGAGACAGGACACTATGAGCCCCGCTCGAACCCTGTATAATACAACTAGGTAAATACAACGAGGTAAATACACACACTTATTCCCCAGCTATCACTTGTTTGGCTATTGCATTTCAAAGCTATCACGAGAATGCAAAAAGACACATTTTAATGGCTAACACGTATCCCAATTGGAGCTATCGCTACTCGTGAACGAGCCTATCCTGTGAACAAATCTATCAATTAGCCACGTTGCAGTGATGGTTTTGATGCTAGACAGCACCAATTTTGTAATTCTTGTTGAAATATAAGTACTTTTAGGGGCAAGGTTTACAAGCTTACAAAGGTGTATTGTTTTAAATTAATGCTTCTGAGATTTAAGTCAATTAATTTCATGTTAACTGATGGCATATGACATAGTTTGAACCTCTATTCATAATTTCAGATATTCATAAAACCACCAATAATTGTATCAAGGCAAATAATTTGTAATTTTTAACTGACTTAAATGGACGTATATATAATTTTATTTGAATGTATTAAACAATAGGCAAATGCATGTAATGTATAGGAAATATAATGTTGTATCAAATACTTAATGTTTCCAGTACAACAACTATTCTCAGTTGGATGCAATGAGCAAGCCAAAACCACATTTCTTCCTTCTTTTAGCTTCCGTTTTTCTGCTGGGAAATCTTGCAAATCCTTTGACCTTTTCAGTTACTCTGGTCTGTTTTTCTCTTCCTTTCTTGAATCAGACGTGCAATGTGCCATGGCACACGTAAAATTTGGCGTATTGGTCTCTCAGCAGATCTGAGACGTTTGTTTACATTCTTACCAGAGTCTTTCCAACGGGGTTTAAATTAGTTTGTCATACATCTGTCAGCAGTGCTGTTCTGTTTTTATCTCACGGATTAGCTTCATATACAGGTGACAGTGTTATCTGTTATTCTTAATAATCCCAAATAATATGCATAAACCTAAATCAGCATCACTTTATTTTTTCTGCACGTACTTACTTAAAAAAATCATTAGTCAATTTAAGTTTTATCATATAATTGAATTAACAAAGCCTAATCATACACCATTATGTATAAATAATAACATAAATTAAGAATTATGTCTTTAATTTTAAATACATTTGTGCAGCAATTCATGTTGTATTTGTTTCTGCACATGGGTTTCCAGATTAGCTAAGACACCTTTGCCCCAGGAAATTGGAGACTATTAAAAATTGTAGTGCTAATAGGTACAGTGGTACCTCTTGATTCGAATACCCTTTGACTTGAACACTTCCCAATCTGAACGCATTTGGCGAACAAATTTTGACCTCCAATCCGAACGCGGCCTCTCAATTTGAATACAAAAACACGTGGCGGCCGATACACCTTCCCATTGGTCAGCCGGTCTTGCTTGAACTTCTCCGCCGTAAACCTCTCGTGAATAGTATGATAATTTGCAGTTTTGTACAATAAATTATACTTTTCTTGAAATAATTCCTGTTGAAAATGATGCTGTGAGAATATATTCTACTTGATATGAAAGAGAGAGAGAGGGGGGGGAGGGACAGAGGGTGGTGAGTAGCTGGAGGAGGAAGCGAAGGGGGGGGGGGCCTACTCGGTCAGTTTGTGTATCGAATGGGGAGGATAAGGACGGAGGGAGGGGGAAGGGGAGGAATACTATGCGATCTGTTCCTGTATTCAGTGTATGGGAGGGAGGCGGGGACCCGGGGGGAGGCTTCGCTAGTCTTCATCGGGACTCGCGAGTTTCACGCCGAAGTAAATAAGTCTTTTGTTATGCCTGTTTTTTTTTTTTTTTTATGCATTTCATGTCTGTGTTTACTTTATAGTCTCAACATGTGAGGGATATTCATGAATTATGATGAAATGAGGGGGAAAACAAGGTGGCAATTTGTTAAATCATATTGCCACTCTGGTGGGTCAGGACCAATTTCATTTTTCTCATTACTTAGGTATTGGGTATTATGGTATTAGGTACTTAGGTACTTAGGTATTAGGTATTGCGACGATGTTAAGGGACCAATTTCTTGCAATAGCTGGGGTTGAGTGTAGTATTTTTTTTCATTTAAAATAAACTGGAATGGATTAAATGTTTTTACATTAATTTCAATGGTGAAAATTGCTTCCTTATTTGAATTTTCACAATTTGAACAGCCAAAAAGAATGAATTAAATTCGAATCAAGAGGTACCACTGTATCTATGACCCTCACTGTGATGCGGCTAATTGGAGTGTGTGTGTGTGTGTATATTGTTATGCTGGCCCCCTGTCCACCACACCACCACACAGCTTCCAAGGCGACGACAGGTACACTCTTACCAAGTACCAACAGCGTCACCCTCAGGACAGCATACAGGACGGGGTCGGCAGCACACACACACAGGGACACTTCTCGGCGAAGATTCGTGGCTAGCAAGGGAAGCGAGGTACAGACCCACAGACCCCAGACTTACTCAGAGAGGCAGGAATACAGTTAAAGGCAAGGCACTACTTCCTTACTTTACTGGCACACAAGAGTTAATACAGGATGACACACAGTACTTATACCACAACACAAACAGGGCAGGATCACGTCCTCAGGGAGACAGGCAGGCGCTCTCATCCTCAGGGAGAGCGGGGCAGGAACACGTCCTCAGGGGAGAGCGGGGCAGGCGCTCTCCTCAGGGAGAGCGGGGCAGGCTGGCGTCCTCTCACCTCACTGGGCCCCAACCTCTTCCTCTCTCTTCTCTCCCCTCACTGGCACTCCTGTCGCCGCCCGCCGGACCCGGCGGGCCGAAACTATTTGCTGACAACAGCCCCCCTTTCCCTTGTCCCCTCTAGCCGCGTCCTAGTCGCGTCCCTTCTACTGGCCAATCAGGCACAGAATATCCACCTGGCCGCAAACTCCAGCCCTCACTACCACTTCTGCACCAATGTCATCATTGCCAATCTGGTAGCATTGCCAACGCTATCTTCACACTAAGCGCCGCCGCAACACTACCCTCCCCCCCACAAAATAGTCGTCCTCGACTATTCATGCTCGCTCCTCACCTGTAGTCCCTTCACCACAGGTCTCTTCCTCGATCTGAGGGGGCGAGACAAGCGGCTCACTCACGCTCGTCGTCTGCTGTCCCCTCACGCGCGCTCTGCTATCCACCCATCGCAGCCTCGTCCTCCACCTCGCTGTCTGGGCCTCTCCACCTGCTGACGCTCCACGTCGCTGGCGTTTCTCCACCTTGCCGCTGCCACGCCGCCACAGCCTCAGGCGACGTCTGTGGTAGCTCCTCCCCAGGTGGTCGTCCAGTAGCCTCAGGGAGGTAGCGGCGGTTACCTTGGGGCATACAAGGCCGTGCCCCGGCGACATCCACCGCCATCCCCTCCCAGGGAGCGCCAAACTGATACCACCTCAGCGCTGCTCTGGTACGTCGCTCAGATTCCTTCTCGGCGACGTAAACGTGGTACAGCTTGCACCACTCCACCTCATGCCTCATGCCAACCCAGCACAGGCGTCGGCACAGGCTACACAGAGCCTTCCTGCGCCCCTGGTGCCCACCAGAGACGCCAGCATGCGCCTCCTCCAGCAACTCAACCTGCAGGGAGAAAGGGTTTACCAGCAGCCACGTCTGCTGTGTCGCTGCATCCTCCACGCCCTTCTGCAACACGCCGTCTTGCACGTGCTGCTTCTCCCCGCACGACTTCTCGCCTTCCTCCGTCCGCCCAAACACCGGGTGGACATGCTGTGTCGCTGCATCCCTCAAGTGCCTCTGCCACACACCGTCTTGTATGTGCAGCTTCTCCCTCTGTTTCACCGAGTCCACGGTAGCAGGACTTTCCAGCAAGAATTCCTCCTTGCACGACTGCACCTCGCCTTCCTCCGTCCACCCCAACCTCTGGTGGACATGCTGCCCGACGTCTCGCTGCTTGCCAGCCTCGCTCTGCCCGCTCTGCGTGCCAGCCTCGCTCTGCCCGTCCTGCCCGCTCTCCATCTTCCCCGCGCCGCCGTCCTCATCACCGCAGCTGTTCACCGCTGCATGGCCTCCACCGCCTTCTTCAGTGGCGTCCGCTGCCCCACGTTCCCTCACGACTCCGCAGTTCAGCTCCAGTCTCTCCTCGACATCCGAACTCGTCACGGGGCTCTCGACCTGTTTAACAGCATCCTCAAGGATCAATGGTACGACTTCTCCACGTACCTTCCGCTGCATCCTTCCGAGGTCATCACACGCTGTATTCCCAAACAGGGAGTCCAGCCCCAACGAACAGGGTTCCTCCTTGTCGGTAACAGAGACTCTCAGCTCACAGTGGCCTGTCACGCCACACAACTGCTGGTCTGACACAGGGGATTGGGCTGCCACAACTTCCTCCACTCTGCTCCGGACGACTTCAGTGCTTCCCTCACAACGTCGTCTCGCTGCCACCTGCTCCTCCCCAACCGCCTCTATCGACCGATCCAATTGCACCACCACTGCCCTGATTTCCTGCTTTAATTCCTGTCTTATTTCACTGAATCCCTGTTCCATTTTCTGTGCAAACTCACTTAAGTCCTGTTTCCTGTCCTGTGCCATTTTCTGTGTTATTCTGTCAAACAAGGCATCCAGCCCTTCCAAGCGTGACTCACTGCCTTCCGGCTTCTCACTGCCTCTCGAGTCTGAGTCCGCCATGGTGCCTTGTACCCGGCAATCTCGCTAGCCAAAACTATCCCAAAAACTCCTGACACCACTTGTTATGCTGGCCCCCTGTCCACCACACCACCACACAGCTTCCAAGGCGACGACAGGTACACTCTTACCAAGTACCAACAGCGTCACCCTCAGGACAGCATACAGGACGGGGTCGGCAGCACACACACAGGGACACTTCTCAGCGAAGATTCGTGGCTAGCAAGGGGAGCGAGGTACAGACCCACAGACCCCAGACTTACTCAGAGAGGCAGGAATACAGTTAAAGACACGGCACTACTTCCTTACTTTACTGGCACACAAGAGTTAATACAGGATGGCACACAGTACTTATACCACAACACAAACAGGGCAGGATCACGTCCTCAGGGAGACAGGCAGGCGCTCTCATCCTCAGGGAGAGCGGGGCAGGAACGCGTCCTCAGGGGAGAGCGGGGCAGGCGCTCTCATCCTCAGGGAGAGCGGGGCAGGCTGGCGTCCTCTCACCTCACTGGGCCCCAACCTCTTCTTCTCTCTTCTCTCCCCTCACTGGCACTCCTGTCGCCGCCCGCCGGACCCGGCGGGCCGAAACTATTTGCTGACAACAGCCCCCCTTTCCCTTGTCCCCTCTAGCCGCGTCCTCGTCGCGTCCCTTCTACTGGCCAAGCAGGCACAGAATATCCACCTGGCCGCAAACTCCAGCCCTCACTACCACTTCTGCACCAATGTCATCATTGCCAATCTGGTAGCATTGCCAACGCTATCTTCACACTAAGCGCCGCCGCAACAATATATATATGTGTGTGTTTGTGTGTGTGTGTGTGTGTATGTGTGTGTGTGTGTATGTGTGTGTGTGTGTATATATATATATATATATATATATATATATATATATATATATATATATATATATATATATATATATATCTATATATATATATATCTATATATATATATATATATATATATATATATATATATATATATATATATATATATATATATATATATATATACAGTCATACCTCTATATAAGAGTTTAATTCGTTCCATAACTCAGCTTGTATCATGAAATAGCTCGTAAGATGCAACAGGATTTCCTTTCTAAATACTTGTAAAACTGAGTAATGCAGTCCAACACGAGAAAGACATGGAAATTAAAGTTTAGTAATACCATACACTTACATAAACTGAAAGAAAGTTAACATTAATAAGGAAAGCGGTGATGAATGGTGTTTGTTATTAAAATAAACATTATAAATACAGGTAATGTAAATAAATAAACAAATGATGTAAATATCAAGTGATAAAAAATGTATGTAGGTTAACTTGCATGGTGGAGGTATATGATGGTGGCGGTGTGAAATCAGCTGACGAGATTTAAACTTACATAATAAACATGATGAAATTAATAGAGACTTAAAAACAAGTTAACACTAGTTTTTTAATCCTTTCTGTTTTATATATTTTTTGTATTTAATTAATTATTATTTTTTTCATTCACTGCAAACTTAATGCTGACTTGATGTAACTAAATGCTCGCGGCTTGTATGGTGAATATTTCCTCATATCCTGGGCAACAATTATCTTGGAAAATTCGTATCCTAAAGCACTTGTCTGTAAGGTATGACAGTATATATATATATATATATATATATATATATATATATATATATATATATATATATATATATATATATATTCGTACCTCCACATACAGGTGCTTAAGGATGCGAATTTTCCAAGATTTGAGCTGGGAAACAAGCCTAATCATTTCCCAGGATACGAGGAAATATTCACCATACGAACTGTGAACATTTAGTTATGCAAAGCCACCACTAGTTGGCAGTGAATGAAAAAAAAAATCTTAAATACAAAAAAATAAAACAGAAAAGATAAAAAAAAATCTAGTGTTAAGTTGTTTTCAAGTCTATTAATTTCATTATTTTTATCAAGTAAGTTAGATTCCCTTCAGCTGATTTCACTTCTCCCCACTTACGTACATTTTTTATTACTTGATATTTATATAATTTGTTTATTTATTTACATTTTCTGTGTTTATAATGTGTATTTTAATAAATACCATTTATCACTGTTTTCCTTATTAATATTAACTTTCTCAGTGTACATCGGTATTACTAAGCTTTTATTTGCATGTTTTTCTCGTGTTGGGGCGCTTTATTCAGTTTTACATGTATTTAGATAGGGAATCCTGTTCCACCATACAAGCTATTTCACAATATGAGTTTAGTTGTGGTATGAATTAAACTCATATGTAGAGGTATGACTGTGTCCTTATACTATATATATATATATATATATATATATATATATATATATATATATATATATACTTATATTTATATTTATATATATTTATATACATACCCAGTAAGTCCTCGTTATACGGTACATATGCGTTCCTGAAAACCTTTTCGCAAATCGAAAATTGCAGTATACTGAATTCATTACAACGTGTGATAACAGGATATGTGTTCCAGCACGTCGAAAGTTACCCCTACAGACACAAAAATACATGAAAATAGTCACATAAAAAGAAATGTAAAGTGCTGCAGAAAAGAAATGAACAGAAAATGTTTTTGTTTATCTTTCACTTGCCACATATTCTATGAAATGATGTCCCTCCTGAGGCTAAGGGGCAGTAGGGATGGATCTCAGCCCTCACTCATCTTCCACTGAGTGGGCAGACGATGATGAGGGTGTCATGATAATAATATCCACAAAAAACACACCATAAGAATTTAACTTAAGTCCAATGGATAACGTGGTAGAGACTGATTTGTGTTGTGGCCGCACGGTGTGGTGGCGCTACAGTACGATGTAAACAAAACACGAGTGGATACCATATCTGTAAATTTTTTTTACCGTAAATAGAATCGAGGATAGTATTACCAAATACCGGATAAAGAATTACCATATAAGGATATCTATCTATTTATCAATGTATATATATATATATATATATATATATATATATATATATATATATATATATATATATATATATATATATATTGTGGGTACATTGTATACAGTGACACCTTGATTCTTGAACTTATCTGTTCCTTAATTTTTTAAATCCAAAATGTTAAGAAATTGAAATAATTTTTTCCATAGGAATGAAATGGTTTTATCTGTTGCTGGACTCCGAGCTACCATGTCTTAGTATCTAGCAACAGACGTTCTCACTGCCAAGATGGCTTCACATCTGAAGCTCAGAAATTTCTTATCCAGAAAGGGTGTATTGAATCAGCTTAAAAACATGGAACTTATAAAAGAAAATTGTTTATATTGTGTAGGTATTCTCTTGTTGTCAATCTAGTGAGGGAAGTCTTACAGAGTAACACAAAGAGGAGTAACCCACTCATTACTAAACTGAAGGTATGTCTTGCTGCTTAGAAAAGCTTCTCAAAAAAATGCAGTTGTGTACTAGTCATGGTGTTGTGGGTCATTGCGAGCATCACAGGTGGCTTGGTGTTATTCCTAAGTATAGCAAAAATTTTGTTATGTGGATTTTCTTCAAAGTGATCACGTGTGCGATAATCGGAGTTCTTCCTAAGCTATGCTACCCAGCATTGCATGGTCATGCATGACTGATGGTGTGGCTTCACAAGCATTCAGATTTCATCTAGAGTTGAGGACGAGGAGGTGATGTGGTGTACCACAGCACCAGAAAAACAACCACACAAAGAACAACAGTTAATTGAACCATTACTGAGGAGCCAATGAGAATTGATAAACAAAACAGACATGTGTGGAAGGACAATCCATTCCAAATAGGAAATACATGGTTTTTGATGTGATGCCACAAATGCACGTACCCTCATGAGTAATACACCTATATATATATATATATATATATATATATATATATATATATATATATATATATATATATTAAGGGTGTATATGGGCAGAAGATTTTCTCTTATACATGTTTTGTTGAAAGTGATTGTTAGTTCAGCGTTGATTATTTTCTTTGAGATGCTTTCTCTTTGTCTAAGGAATGTCTTATTCTCTTCAGATAATCTGTTAATGGTGTTCCCATAGGAAGTCACTCTTGTAGCCAGATCGCGATTTCGGGTCCTAGACCCTTCTTCAGTGGCGGTGGAGGGGTGTTTGTCCATCTCTAGGTGTGAGAGGAGAATGATGGGGTAGCAGCGCAGGCTGCCTTTATATGGCTGGCCCGCTGGTGCTCATCGTCGTGTCGGCTCCTGATTGGCTGAGCGTTGTTGGCTGGCCACTTCTCGTCATACTGGGCAGGGCCTGTAGGTCTTGTTGTTGTGTGTTGAGATTTGGCTCCATTTCTTTTATGTGTAGTGCTTCTAAGATGGGCGGGCGTCTGTAGTCGTTGCATGTTGCTATCACTTCAGTGTTTTCTTCTATCTTAGAAGAAAACACTGAAGTGATAGCTGTCTTCCCAGCAATGTAATGTCATGCATGACTTCGTAGCCTCATCCCCAACTGAACAGAAAACACTTGGAAAATATAGAAATGTACAAATATACAACCAAATTCATATTAGGAAGATAAAAATTACTAAAAGAAAGGATATTAAAATACAAAAAATAATAATTTCTAAGAAATAGGAACCAAAGAAACTTTATGGTGCCTGTTTAAAAAAGTGCGCTTCCAGAAGGTGTACAGCAATTTACTGCTAAGCCACCCAGAAGGCTTACTCCAGTTTTCGGGTTAATATTATACTGTACCCTATTCCAGGTATAACCATATTTTACTCTCATGTATACTGTATAATGCATATTGTACCATATTGTAACCTATGAGTATGTGTGCGAGACAATATAGGCTGTTTACTGTACAGTACAGAACTGTATTGTACTCAGTTTTCAATGTCCAGACTTTTTCACTCTCCAGACATGGCCCAGTCTGTATTAGTCCGTAAAAACAAGGGCTGACTGTATTTGTGACACATCTCTATAGCGTAGATATCATTTAGGGAAAGTCAGTTTTTTCCTGGTATTGCCGTATCATAGGAGCCCCTCTTAATCCCAGAGCCACAGTTTACGGGTTAATAGCATCGCCTGCTTCCGGTCAAAGTTGTCACTCTGGACAAATACAACCGCATCGGACAATCATCCGAACCCCGGACATTGACCGAAGAATTGAAAGTCCGAAGAAACAAGGGCTGACTGTATATATATTATGTTGGAGTGGCCAGGAAGGATATTCTTTTAAACAGACAAGGTTAAAGGCAAGTTTTATGATGTCTTTTTGTATTTGTGTAATTAACTCTTTCTGCGAGTGTTTGTCCTCTTAGGAGCTTGCCAAAAGTGGTATCTGTGACGACGTTTTGTTCCGCTACTGGGAACATCTTTAGGTCTTGTGATACTCTGGTCTTGGCGAGTACCTGTTTTATACCACCTCGGTGTGTGTGTGCATGCGTGGTGGGCAGGCATTCAGCGGTGCCTCCTATTGGCGTATGTCAAGAACACCAACCAGGGGCACTGCCTCAATGGTGACAGCGAATGTCCACAACGCTATCTACAGTAAACAATCAATGCCTATGTCCATTGGGCCCTCACTCACTGCTCCTCCTGGGACACCACACATGAGCTTCAACATCTCATACAAGTCCTCATTAACAACAGCTATAAAAACAGCAATGTCAACAAGACAATAAAGAAGATGATCGACAAGTGGCACACCACCAAACAACACCCACCACGTGAAGAAAAGATTCAACTATGTTACAAGAACCACATGTCATCTGAATACAAGAAGAAAATTTTATAAAGAACATAATCACTACAAACATCAAACTAGCAAACCCTGAACACACCATTGAGCCTATCATCTACTATAAAGCCAAGAAAATTTCCCAGCTTTACATCAAAAGCAGACACAAAGCCACCACATATCTCCAGACAGCCAATGACATCTACAAACATGAATGCACAGTTGAGGACTATTGGCCTTACACGTATATTGGGATGACTGACAACAACTACTCTCTCAAGAAGTCTGACTTACAACAAGGAGCAATCAAACAACACTACCAAGCCCGACACCAGACCAATATAACACACCAGGCATTCGAAGCAATCGACAAAGAACAAGATAATAGAAGAATCAGAATTCTAGAAACCTTTTATTTTGAAGAACTATCACCAACCATGAACATAAAAACAAGAGATCTACAGATCTTTCCCACACGCAAATGGAGGGAGGAAGCGAGCACCGAGCCACACAGCCAATAGGAGGCGCCGCCAAGGGCTTGCCTACCACCCAATCACACACAGAAGCGGTATAAAACAGGTGCTCGCCAAGACCAGAGCATCAGAAGACCTGAAGATGTCCCCAGTAGTGGAATGAAACATTGTCACAGAAACACTTTTGGCCAGCTCCTTGGAGCACAAACACTTGCAGAAAGATAATTAATTAGACAAATAGAAAAAGACATCATAAAACTCAACGATGCTGAGGTTTCCCTAGCCTTTAACTTCATCTGTTTAAAAGAGAATACTGCATATATATATATATATATATATATATATATATATATATATATATATATATATATATATATATATATATATATATATCTATATATATATATATCTATATATATATATATATATATATATATATATATATATATATATATATATATATACACGTATGTAGATAGATAGATAGATAGATAGATAGATTATCTTGATAGTTTTTATGTAGACCTCACTTGTAATGCATTATCCAAAGGAAAATAAGACATCAAGAATGTTATTGTTGGTGCTGTTGATGCTGCTTTTGTTGATAATTGTTTTTGGATTTCTATTTTGAAAGAGGTGGGGATATATTGGCTCTCAAAAATTCATGCCCACCAGTTTGTGCTAATTGCTTGATGTGATGCTTCAAATGTTGATATATTGCTGGATTACTCATTTTCCCTCCATTGATCATCCTCACAGAAATGCATTGAGGCTTAATTTTCAGAGACACTTGCTTCTGTTGCTGTTCATTGTTAAATCTTGATATATAAACTCAAAATAATATTCACATTGTCAGTTCCTATGAAAATTATTCAAGAAAACTGGTTATTTCAACCTGAATTATAAATATGTGTACCAGAAAACATGGTAACTAGTCTTTCCCACTGACTGTACTTATTAAAGGAAGAATTCTAACTGATTTTCTAATCTCAGCTGCCAACCAGTGTGTTAAGCTGACACTTCAAAGCTGTCCTGAAGGGGAAGCTCTGACCCCGCAGGACGGCAGCCATCGCCACCTGGCTCATACCACAAATCCTTCTAAGTACAACGACCGCATCACTGCGCCTCTGCCTGTCAATGTGAGTGTCTGGGTTTCATGTTGAGAGTTATGTTTAACAGTTGTAAATTATAGCATGAGACTGATTTGATTGCTGTCTTATTCTTGATAACAGTTAATTCCTCACCACTACAATAAGTATTTATGGCCTATCCTTTAAGAATCTTGCTGGAGAATTTTGCCTCAAACCAGATAAGCTTTGAAGTCAAATGTACTGTACTGCATTATTTGTTGTCTCTTGGATTCGCTTAGTGTAGGAAAGATTTGTGTTGTTCATGTATTCTGTTACTAACATGTGAATCTCTTGGCATATATCCTCTTACTGTTTGACAGAATTTCACTGGAGTAGATTAGCTATTCATATTGTTGTGATGATATTAATGTCTTCCAATCTAAATCTATACAGTACCAGCCTGATATCTGAGCTGGGTTACCTAAGATAAAGCTTTTGCCTACATTTGCAGTGTGTGTGTTCACACACACATGTACCTCGAGTATTAAGGCTTCAAGGTATGAATACAAACTATGAAAAATCATTAGGCCAAATCTTTATTACCATCACAGGAAGTTTCTGGAGATAATGGTATAGGTGAGAGTACAAGTTATTTTAAGTTGAAAGTGCACATATACATTTTTGTTTAGCCAAGTGATGAAATTTCATCATGAGTGGGTGATTAATTTACAATGGCCAGGCATCCATGGCTGTTATCTGTGGTGGAACTAAATGGATATGCAGAATGTTGGAAATTATCAACTCGTGATTTTTACAAGTTTTGAAACATTGTAGTGTTCTATAATGAGATGAGCAGTAACATTTGACAAGGATAGTGTGGCCACAATTAACAACAAATAGAATATTATGCTATGTAGCACCATGACTATCCAAGAAGGATTTGGGAAAAGTAAGGCTAGAAGTAAATCAGCTAGTTGCCAGTCTATCACTTACAGTTTCTTGCCATGATAGTAACAGTATCCAGATGGCTTTGTGAGAAAGAACTGCTGGTGGTGTTACACACTCAAGTAATGCAAAGCTTGTAAATGTGTTTCTTTGTCATAGATACCCACCTGGTTTGGCTTTTGTATCTCATTTACCCACATTTGGATTTCATAACATTCTCAAACAAGGCCTCAAAATACATTACAATCTAAAATAACCTGTACTTTCGCCTTTAGCTATATCTGAAGAAACATGACTTACATCTTGTATTATGGCCATTTTAAAAGTTTTCATGATAATGATGTTTTCTATGTCCTCTCTGACCTTGATCCTCTGAAAACTTATATCCTAGATGGAATCCTTCCCATCATTCTCTGTAACTGTGTAGGAACAAAGTGCAGAGTTGTTTTCCACATTTAATAGAGAATATTAATAATCCACTCCATCTGTTTGCAGACACAGTTACAGAATCAGATGGAAGCAAACAAAAGCAAGATGTTGACTAAATACCTAGAGAAGCAGCGTCGTGTCAGGGACAACATTGTGCTGGAGTTGCAGCGAGGACCTTCCAAGGTGAGTATGGGCTGGAGCAATCTACATTATGTGTTTGCTGCTTGCTGCTGCATGTGTGTTCAACCATTCAAAAACCTCGGATGTACATTGTGTACAGACCCAAGTAGCACTGGGCCAATACTATTGAGTTAAATGATGCCCATTTTGTACTCACCACTAAGTGTTGCAGCAGTTGCTTTGTACACCTTGCAGCCTTGCACTTGTGAGATCAGTTAATTTATTATGTCCTGTGTACAAATATATACTTTTCAGCTTTTTTGTTTTATCTCCATCTGTCACAAACTTAAGCTCCTATTGAGGTAGGTCCCTCTGAATTTAAATTTGTGTAATTTTGGGTAAAGTCTGTTCTTGAGAATGAATTTTGCATGTAATTTGTTAGTATATTACCATTTTTTGTTAATCAGCTTTCAATTTTTGTGTTGCATATTATTCTTTGTATTGTTTTCATTTACTCTGCAAAACAAAATAACAACTGGCTAAGGCAAGGGAGGCTAGTATAATGAATGGCTGTTAGGTGACTGGGAGAACAAAAGAACATCAGAAGTAAAGGAAGCTAAATGTGTACCTTGAGGGTGTGTCGAGATAAGAAAGAGCCACCTGCAGGATTGGAAAAACTAATGGGTGTCAATAGTGCATTTACCTCTTGCAGGTTTTGCAGAGAAACCTTGAGAAGGAGTTGGATTCTATAAACCGTCAGATAGCCAAAATACAGGAGGAACTCAAGACAGTGAAAGACAGTGAAGCACAAGTAAGCCTATGTTTTCTTTAGTATATATATATATATACATATATATATATATATATATATATATATATATATATATATATATATATATATATATATATATATATATATATATATATATATATATAAGTTATATATGATTTCTCATTTTCCTTTTTTTTCATTTTTAATACTTTGTTATAATCTTTCTATTTATGTTGCCCTTGTTAAAATTGCTAAAAATTTGACTAATTTTAACACTTTTCTTTTATCTTGTTTGTTATATGATTTGTTTTTCAATGAAGGACTGGTATATTCTGTGCTAGTGACATGCACTGGATACATAGTGTTGTTTTGATACCCTTCACAAAAAAATGTTCACTTCTTACTCTGGACTCAGCACAGAGTTTCAGAGCTTTTACTGTGCTCTTGGTACTGCGCATACATCTTCTGCTTTGCTGTGGCAGACTAATAGACTTGAACTGAAGATCCCTTTTTTTTAGTAGTATTATGTTTAATTTACAACTCTTAGTTTCCACTTTTTATTATTTTGTTTTGTATATGTCATTTTAAGCCCTTATTTGTTGTGTTTGTTTTCAGTTACACTCGCAAACCCGGTCCTCTCCCCGCTCTCCTCCCCTTTCCCGGCCATCATTTTCCCTCCCACACTCCCACCACCACCACCACCATCATCCAACTCACTCTCGCTCAGTGTCGGATATCCCTCCTCCTCTTCCGGCTCGCAATCGTCCCCTAGTCTCCCAGACCTCAGCTCCTAATATCTCCACCTCCTCCATCTCCTCCTCTTCCTCCGTGTCCCTGGCCTCCGCTCCTCCCCTCCCACCCAGACTTACCTTGGAGAGGGTCGGGGAGGGAGGTCTTGCACAAAGCCTAGAGAACATTCCTAAGGGGCAGTGTCTCAGCCATGTAAGTTGTTCAAGCCATTATTGGATGTAGGGAGCTGCAAGTTTTTTTATTCCTTATGATTATTACTGTTTGTTGTGGTAGCTGGCACTAATGAGTAATGCCATGTTGCCATCTAACTCTACCTTCCTGCACTGGGTCATAGTTTTTGTCAGCTGTAAAAATGTACAGACTCATGTTGTTTATTATGTGCATGCATGCATGCATGCATGCATGAATATATGAATGAATGTCTTCATGTCTGCACAATGCAACACCTTTTAAGTGTATTGTTTCTTCTGCTTCTAAAAAGAGTATATTGATGTCACCAGCTCTTGTAGATGTAGCTTTTGCTGTATTTGTAGAATTTGATCTTTACTGTGGAGGAAGACTTCACAAGTATCTCAGATTTATTCTGCTAAAAAATTTGTCATCTTATAGTTATTATTTACTGATGATTTACTATGTATGAATAATATCCCATGTATAATTAGTGCTGCCTGAATTTAGTCATCATATTTTTATGTGGATTTCATATTGAAAAGACTGTTTATCCATGTATGTGCGTATGAAATTGACATTACTCTGTAAAGGAATGTAGCCAAGATGAAGTGCCTACATACCTACACTCACTCTCATTCACAAATATTTTTTCTAACCAGGCTGTTGCTCTCTAGGATTGATTCTCCCAGACCACATTATACCAAGATCAATTAACAGTTAGGCTTCTGCTATTGTCAGCCACATGATAAAGCTATTAGAGACAGGGAGCAGCATGGAGTTAAAGGGGAGTTGATTATATTAACTGGATTAGTTTCATTTCAAATGAAAGAAGGTAGTACTTTTTGTAAGTGAAATTTTACATATTTAATCGGAAGATTAAAGATATTATAGTAATATACTTGAATATACATGGTGAATGGATATGCAACGTTATTGAGAGATAATACCAAAAGTTGTTGGAAAACTGCCAAATATGAAAAGTATTTCTTGTCATAGGGATAAATTTCTCTTAGTTTCAGAGAGAGAGAGATTATGTTTTCTTAATACAGTGTAGTAACACAAACGTACAGGTATGCTTTCAACCCTTTAATAACACTAGTAACATGTTAAAAAATGTAGCACAACACTGGAGACGGGACGTGCTTAGCAAGCACCCAGGAAGTACGCCAGTAGTGGTCCAATGTGTGGTAATACATAGCAGCGACCCAGCTACCCAGGATGTAGTGAGACGAGGTAACCGGCCAGGGCGTGGTGAGACGAGGTAACAGGCCAGGACGTGGCGAGACGAGGTAACAGGCCAGGATGTGGTGAGACGAGGTAACAGGCCAGGACGTGGTGAGACGAGGCAGCGACTCAAGCCATAGTAGGGTGCAGTGTGTGTGGCGGTGAGTGTAGCTGCTGGCCTCCTTTACTGCTGCCACTTAGCCTCGTTATATACCCTTGGTCGGCGTGGCCACGTTGATGTGGCAAGCTGGGAATGATAGTGCTCCCTTGTGTCGGTGGTTCACAAACCCACGATGGAACTTCGGGACACCGGCTGGCTTCAAAGCTTCGGGGCACTACAATACTCCCCCCCTTTGATGAATCCGGTCATTGGAATGGCCTGGGAAAGGCAAGGTCATTAGCAGAAGTAGTTATGAATGAAGCATGCCTTTCCGGCAGTCGAGACAATCTCCCACTTCTGGTGACTGTAGTCCGCTGCAAGAATTCAGGGGAAGGCATTTCATCATCACTTGATATCTGTCAGTCAGGAGGAACATCAGGATGAACAGGAACATAAATGTAACCAGGAGTTTGTCGATGTGGAGTGACAGGCGAATGGTGATGGGAAGTAGAAGGCAAAGGTGGATCCATATTGCTCAGAGGGCCATGAGTATCATCCTGCGGGATTTTAGCGGGTTTCAGTCTATCCACAGAAATATTATCGTGATGACGAGCCCTCTGCACTGTAAAATACTTGCCATGCCTAGAGATAACCTTGTTGGGACCGTCATAAGGGCGGTCAAGGGGACGGCGTGAAGCATCATGGCGTATCCACACATACTCTGCCTGCTGTAGAGCCTGTGGGACATACGATTCTTGAGAAGTGGGCTGGCGAGGTGATGTAGGGATCAGCTTGGAAGTGATCCGAAGGAGTAAGCCCAAAAACTTGTGCTTGTCTATCCCGTCCATCTTGGCAGCCCCTGCAGAGAACGCTCCCGGGAAACATAGGGACTGGCCGAATGTAAGCTCCGCTGGACTGGTTAGTGAGTCTTCCTTAGTCATGGTACGCAGAGTGAACATCACCAGAGGTAGGGAGTCAACCCAACGATACGGATGAGGCTGAGTCTTCAAGGCATCCTTGAGGTGGCGATGGAAGCATTAGTTCTTAGGTATGTCTTGTGGATGAACTGGTAATTGATGAAAAGCCCTCACTAAATCTGTTTTAGAAAAGATGTTTTGTCCATTCAGCTTGAGATGAAAATCATGAATGTGGGGGACTGGATATCTATCTGGCACAGTAATCTTGTTCAGAGCCCTGTAATCTCCACATGCTCGCCACTCCTTACCTGAAGGCTTCGAAACCATATGAAGAGGGGACGCCCAACAGTTCTTCGATGGTTGTACAATGCCGTCTCTGAGTAGGGAGTCAAATTCTGCCTTCTCTGCTTGCAGTTTGTCAGGGGGCAAGTGCCGTAGTCGAGCGTAGAGTAGACCGGTGGGCCAGTAGTCTCTATATATGGTGGAACACTGCTAGTGGAGTAGTTGGCCGTTGTACAAGAGGCTCTGTGAGGGAAGGAAACTCCTGAAGGAGGGTGGCATACTCATTTTTGGCATGAATCCGGGTGATTAGTGGACTTCACACTTGGCAGCAATACCTGATATGATAGTACGTGACTGTTGTCGCAAACAGCAATTTCCAGGATCAACAGTCAAATTGTAGTAACTTAGGAAATCATATCCTAGTATGGGTTGAGTAACTTCAGCAACTACGAAAAGCCAGGGTAACATGATGAGAGCTGAAGTCCACCATGATCCTCTCTGTGCCATATGTCGCTATTGGTGTTCCATTGGCTGCCAAAAGGTCAAATGCTGGGGGCTTACCGGTGTCCTTGACGCATGGTGGAGGGAGAATGCTGAATGACGCTCCTGTGTCAACTAAGAAACACTTGCCAGTGCACCAATCCTTCACATATAGTAAGGGCACAGGAACGTTGTTATTCGCGGGGGAATTAGCATTCACTTGCCCCCGCGGTACTCGTTTCCCGTCCACTGACACAGTGAACGGCACTGCCTAGCATTGGCACCAAAGGTGGCATGGTACCAGCATAATCCCTTGTTGGAAAAGCCTGGTGAGGAAGGTCATGAAGCACTGAGCCTGTTGTAACTGCTTCGCCCTTGACGAGACACACTTGCAGCTGGCACACGTAGACGCATCTGTTCCTCTATGGCCTCCAAGCACCACAAGATCTGACAAAACAGAGAGTCAGATGTTGCTGCCATGGCTGCTCCTTCAGCACAGATGTGATCCTGCACAGTGTTTCCAGTCACCTGCAATGCCCTGGGGCACACACCAGGAGATGGAGCCTCAACCATGTAGGTAGGAAACGGCTCCCGTGCTGAGTGGACTGAATGTCATTAATGATTAACTTGGATTGTGTTTTAGTGACAAGAAGTTGCGTGCAGATTTTGTTGGACTAGACTACACTAAGTATAGCAATACTAATTTTGATGAATCCTCAAAATTGCTCACTTTTATCTCAGTACATTATGTTAATGGGCAATTTGTCCTGTTGACTGGTTTACCACTTGCGACTGCTAAAATACAGGTAAAGTGCCGGTTTTCCTAGTTGTGTGAAATCACCAGACACTGCGTGCACTCAAATGACTATTGTCTGGGTTTAACTGGGCCAGATTGACACTGTGTGGTCAATGTGTGTCCATGGACTTAGCCCATTTGTGGGGAGTGTCCATTGAGTTGGACTTGATTGTGCAGACAGGCCTTTGGAATACACAAGACTAGTTTTAATTTTCATGTTAAAGTTTTGAACCTATGAATTCATGATGGCCTACAAATTGTGATATATCATTACCTAAAACTGAGGCTGCAGATAAGTTTTACTCTTGGATGAATGTTTGTCCAAACATGGAAACTGACTAGACCATGAAACCATGGTAATCTTTGTGCTTAATAAGGGAATCATCATGAACCATTTCACAGAGCAAGATGGGCAAATTGTAGAAGAGAACCATTTGTGAATGAATGTTTTGGTTGTAATGGAATAATGGAGTGGTGATGACATGATGATAAGAAATATGGAGAGTGTTAGAGGTATTGATGAAGCTCACTAGGCCTCTTCATACTAGTCTTTTTGTTAGGTTTTTTGTTTTAGTGGCAGAAGTGTTTCCTAAGATCAGTGCCTTAACTTTTGCGATGGATCAGGATTATTTGTGTGTCATGTCTACATGCAGTTTGATGTCAAGGTTTCTATAGTTCTGTTCCTCAGATGCTGTTATAGTTAGTGTACTGTGCTATGAATCTTTAGGGCCTGATTCTAAAACAGTTTGGGATTGTCAGTGCACAGCCCACCCAACTGTTCATCTGCCTTTTTGGTTAGGTGATCATAATACAAAGAGTAGTAGTGACACATGTACTTTGTGTCTTCTCTTGTCTAATCATTGGCTAGACTATTTTCCCTTAGCATTGCTGTTCCTATAATTAGGAATGCAGAAACTGTAAGTGATGACTTACAGATATTACTGAAGGTCATGAATAAACATGAATTCAGTATAGTTTGATAAATTGATGTTATATTGTAAAAGTAGAACTTCTTGTGATGAGTAAAGAGATATTAGGTGCAAAACATTGTGTTCAAGGGTGAATGAGTGACCATAGTTTTAGGAAGGTGAACATTGTGGCTTTGCTTTCCTTTCTGTGGGCTGGATGTTCTGATGTGGATGTTTCTTTCATTTCTTGAGATTTGATGTCTTGTCATTTGATTTTGCAAAGACTGCATTGGTAGTGATGATGATGATGGTGGTGGTGGTGGTGGTGGTGGTGATGATGATGATGATGATGATGATGATGATGATGATGATGATGATGATGAGACAATGCTGAATGGACTCTGGGTTATGGCTTCTTCAAATATTTGTATATTACTGCTTTCAACCTTCTGCTTTCTGCTTCTTGCTTGTTGCTTGGGGTCTGACAGTTACTATACCTTTATAGTTCTGCATGAAATTTATTTCATTATGAAAATTAAGAAATGGTATTAATGCATTAGACTTTCTACTGTAATCACTAACCTCTTGGTATGAACTTGGCTGTTTTGTAATATATTACGTGAGGATTTATTCTTAAATTTATGTATTTTTTGCTTTGATGATTTGGTCTGAATATGAATAATAAAGAAAAAAAGATTCATAAATTGTCACAGTACTTGATCATAAAGTCTACCTAGGTAAAACAAAGGTGCCATCTGTTAAGATTGGAGATTATGTATACTCAGTGAAAGGTCTGAGTTCCCATATCTTGAAAGAAAATGTGTTTTTTACAGTGAGTCTCTTTGCAAAGTTCATGAATTTTGGCTTAAAAAACTACATATGGCAGCTTTCTTGAATATGTTTACAAAAAAGCAAAAGTTTTCTTTGCAAAGCTGCTTTCATCTTTGCAATGATCTTCTGATCTTGGGGCTGAACCAGGGCAGTGGTGTTAGGAGGGATGAAGACTCCAGAGACACCAATTATGAAATTACACAGCACCACCATGCAAGATGTGGCTCATCTGACCTGCCCAATCTCCCTGCCACCAAGATTTTGATCTTGATGCTACAGATGGCTCAGGATTGCTCCAGAGCCAGGCTTTTGAATTGACAACTCAATTAAAGTGCTGTATAAAAACACCACTGCACTAGATCAAGTCAGTGTTCCAAGTGGTACAGTGGATTCACTTGCGCTCTGGGGGCGTTGGGATCCCCGAGCGCACGGGTTCAAATCCTGACTACAGTCTGAGTGGAGATTGAGCGTCCACTTGGGGTAACGGTTCCCAAATAGATGGGCTTTCAGATATGAGGTCTCCTTTAGCCCATAAATTCCCATTAAAAGCCCAGATTGTTGAAAAAAAATAATAAAGTGGAAACTGTTAGATGGAAATTGCATTGTAAAGAAACCATGTTATAGGCAGCCCCACTGTACTTGTTTTCAATCTTATTTTGAGCTTTTCTTGAGTGATATCTACATATTTTCCAATATTCACTTGTACTAAAAACACATGAGCATTAATCTTGATGTAAAATAAATCAAAGAATGATTTTCTTATTACAGTGTTCTGACACAGTTTATGCAAAATATATCTTTCAAACATTAGTAACATGCCCAAGTAATTTGCTCATGTCTTGAAAATCAAATGAAAATCATTAGTAATGATATTCCTGTTTTGATAAAGAATAAATTATGATGAAGAGGTTATTCTTACATCTTGTGTACACTATGTGTGCTGTTGCTCGTTGGTGAGGTTGGGTGATGTTGAAATAACTAGTGACTGTATACACAAGGAAAGAAAAGCCACAATACTTGGTGCATGTCTTAGCACAGCGTTTCTCAACCTTTGATGGCCCATGGCCACCCTACTGAGTTGCCTGTGGCCTGTGACCCCCTTAGGGGGCCACGGGCCCCTGGTTGAGAAACGCTTTTGTAAACAGTAGTTTACTATGAATGCTCTGTAGACTCAGTTTTCTCTTTTTAAAATCGTGGTTAGACTAAATCTACCCATTTTACTTTGACGCTATGACCGGAGACTCGTCACCTAATCACAGTTTTTTGGCATCCGCTCGTGGCCCTCCGGTCGAAGGCTGGGACAGAATATGGGTGAAAGAATGAAAAAGGTCTTGTTTAGTGGACCAGTTGGAGGAGGGAAGTCATACAGAATCCTAGAAGTGTCATTCATGTCAATAGACCTGTAGGTATTGTCTTGACACAATAGTCACATTTTTAATGTTTTTTTGTGGTTTCTCCATTGTCATAGATTACTCGTGGAACAATTGCTCAATGGGTAATGGTTGTTAGTTTGGATGAAGGTCTAGGTGTACTGGTAAAGCAAAATTTCACTTATTGCAGTTTTATTCTCATAATGAAAAAAAGGAGTTGAAGGAACATAACTTCTATAACTGCATTATATTTGAGTGGAACTCTTCTGATTGATATTGAATATGATTTAAGGATATAATACATGTGTTATATTTCTGTTTGGAAAGCTTTTTACTGAATAATTTTCCTGGAAACACTTAAATAAAAGGAAATTATTGCTGTTATCATTGTAAAGATTATTATTATTATTATTATTATTATTATTATTATTATTATTATTATTATTATTATTATTATTGTCGTCATTATTACTATTATTATTATTATTATTATTATTATTATTATTATTATTATTTTCAACATCATTATTATTACCACCACCACCACCACCACAGTAAAAGTCTGTTAATCTAAAAATCCGAATTACCCAATAGTCTTGATTTTGAAGGTGGACTGAAAGATACCTAATTAAAAATTAGGTCACCTAATAAAAAATTAGGTCTCTGCCCAATTTTAAATCAAGTGCCAGTGCATCCCAGCAGCAAGGGGTTGGAAGTAAATGCTGCTTTTGATACTCTCATACCTTACAATATTCTCTATAACAGCAGACATTATAGTACAGTAATGAATTTCTATACATGAATGTGTTGTTTGAATGACATGGAAGTATTGTATGGTATGCCCTGTGGACTTTAAATGTGTGTATGTGAAGAGTTGTAAAGTGGAGACTCAATACTTGAATGTCTCAAGTTGAACTTTTCAATACTTGAATACAAAAGTTTGATTTAACACTAAAAAAAATTTAGTACTCGAGCATCCATAGATGTGGTTGTAAACATGTAACTTCATAATGAGAAAAGTTGGAAGAAGAGAGCAGTCTGAAGTTACATTTTTGAGAAAGGAGAATGTAAATGCATCTGGAAAATGAGGATTTTTATACAAACCCCAAAAATAATGATTCTCATGTTGGTGTACAGCATGACAATGTGATAGAAAAGATTTGGATGTCATTTGTGTATGAAGTTGGCAAGTGGGTGTGTATTGTATAGCGTCATGAACAAAATATTAAATGAATATAGTGTTGCCCTAGAATGAGAACTGCAAAAGAAAGTTAGATTAATATGATGGACAACCTGAGTATTGGTAACTGATACTTGGAAAAGTATATACAAGCAATAAGTGAGAATGGATACAAGTCTGGTAAATCAGAGTTTTTAGTTGGGTATAGCCTGAACTTTTGGGGATGTATTGCTGGCCATTATATTTAAAATCAGAATGGACATTTTGTTTTTATATTTTGAGAAATAGAAACTGAATCTTTATTGTCATCATGTTAGTTTATGAATAAGCGATTATTGCATTTTACTAGCAGTGAATGATTTGATCTTTTCAAGTGTTCAGGCAAAATCTACTCGTATAGTTAGCCAGACTGATCCTTGTAAGCATCTACAATTGAAACAACACTTCACATCATGTTCTCCTTTCAGTCTGCCAGTTCTGTGTCTGAGCCTGGGAGTCGGCCTCCATCTCACTACAGAGCACGGTCAAGTCCTGACCCTCTAGGCCTGCAATCCAGCCATGGTAAGTTTTTGTGTTTTTGTGTTCGAATTGAGAGGCTGCGTTCGGATTGTAGGTCAAAATTTGTTTGCCAAATGTGTTTGGATTGCGAATATATATATATATATATATATATATTTTATTGAAGTCTACAGCAGTAACTGCATTGTTGAGTTTGTAAGCAGTTTTCTCTATCCTCTGGATGAGAGAACATGAGTTCTGATTAAGTGAGTTTAGGAGATTTTCACAGTCCATTAGAAACTCACTTAATCAGAACTTGCGTTCTCTCATCCGGAGGATAGAGAAAACTGCTTACAAACTCAACAATGCAGTTACTGCTGTAGACTTCAATAAAACATGTATACAGAATGGCCTCCTACCCAAATATATATATATATATATATATATATATATATATATATATATATATATATATATATATATATATATATATACATATATATATATATACATATATATATACAGTGGTACCTCTTGATTCGAACTGAAATCGTTCTTTTTGGCTGTTCGAATTGCAAAAATTTGAATTAGGAAGCAATTTTTACCATTGAAATTAATGTAAAAACTGTTAATCAGTTCCATTTTATTTTAGATAAAAAAAAATACTGCACTCAACCCCCAGGTATTGCGAGAAATTGGTCCCTTAACATCGCTGCAATACCTATAAATGCAATAGCCATTCTTAGGAAGTAATGGAAAAAAATATAATTGGTCCTGACTCACAAGAATGGCAACATGATTTAACATATTGGCACCTTGTTTTCCCCTCATCTCATCATAATTCATAGATATCCTTTGCTTTTGAGAGTATAAATTAAACACAGACATGAAATGCATAAAAAAAAAAAAAAAAAAAAAAAAACAGGCATAACGTAAGACTTATTTACTTTGGTGTGAAACTCCTGAGTCCCGATGAAGACTAGACAAGCCTCCCCCCGGGTCCCCACCTCCCTTCCATGCACTAAATACAGGAACAGATCGCTAGTATTTCCCCCTTTCCCCTCCCTCTGTCCTTATCCTCTCCCATTCGATACGCAAACAGACCGAGTAGGCACCCCCACCAACCTCCCTCCCTCCTCAAGCCCCCCCCCTCCCCCCCTCTTTCTCTCCC
>CM035195.1:9054136-9090148 GCA_020233015.1 Callinectes sapidus | reverse complement strand
GTTCTACAGATTGAAAATTAGATCGAAGACCGCGGATGTTGCAAAAGTTGATGGAGAAAAATGTGAGGGGGGTGTCAAGACACTTAGGGTCGATACCAGGAGAGCAGTCCGACCTTGGGACATTTATGGTCCCCTCCCCAGAGGGGGACTCCGAGGCTGGTGTAGGAGTCGCCATATTTAGTAGTAATTTTGAGTGAAGGAAGTGTGTGTAATTTGGTGCATGTAGTTTTGTGTGGAGGAAGAGGTTGTCTGTAGAGGGCAGGCTGTGACTACCCCCTTGTGTTATGAGACACAAAGGGAAACGTTCAGTGAGGTCACAACTGGTTTTGATGATAAGTTCACAGCACCCCCTGTTCCAGTGCTTTAGACCTCACTGGGAGTAATTATCGTTTCGGCAGGTGTCTACTGCCTCCTCCTTCATATATATATATCATAATATATATATTCTATATATATATATATGTATATATATATATATATATATATATATATATATATATATATATATATATATATATACACAGCTCACAATATTGGAAAAGAGAAGAGAGAGAGAGAGGAGACATGATTATACTCTCCAGATTGCTGAATGGAATGGAAAATATAGATAGAGGAGACTTATATGAAATAAACGAGAGAGAAACAAGAGGTCATGTTAGAAAATTAAAAGCACCCACCTGCAGAAGAAACATCAAGAAGTATAGTTTCCCACATAGAAGCATTGAGGCATGGAATGGTTTGGAAGAGGAGGTGGTATGTGCCAGAAATATTAACAATTTTAAGGAAAATTTGCAGAAGTATAGTTATGGAGACGGGACAGTACGAGCTTAGCTCCCCTCCGGTATGTCACAACTAGATAAATACAACTAGGTAAGTACACACACACACACACACACACACACACACACACACACACGAGGCTGAGGAGGTGGTTTGTTTGGGAGAATGAAGAGGAAGTAGAGGAACCACAACAGCAGCAGCAAGAGGTACGAGTGATGGAAAGAGCAACAAATTAAAAGTAGCATATACAAATGTGGATGGGTTACTAAGCAGCATGTTAGAGATAACGGATTATTTAAGTAGTCAAAAACCAGATGTGTTCTGCATGGCAGAAACAAAATTATAGGAAGAGATCTATGTAACTTTCCAGCAAGATAAATGTGGTACATATGAGCTACAACTTGAACACCTAAAGGAAAAAGGAAAAGATGACTCGGAAAAGATTGATAAAGCGTTCAGTGAAAACAAGTTGACGGAATTGAAGAGCGTATGGAAAAAAGAAAGGGAGGAAGAAAATAGTAGTTTTGCAGAGGTAATAAAGAAACAAATTCAAGATAAAACAAAAGACACAGTAAATCAGATAATTAAAGAGAAGGAAGATTTAGTGAAAGACACAGTGGACAGAAAGAAATGTATGGTTATATATGGTTTACAGAAAAAGAAAAATCCAAATATATACGGGACGGAAAGAGAGGAGAGGGAATTAGTAAAGAAAGTAATTAAGAAGGTTCAAGATGACATACAAAATTTAGACCAGGAGGTTGAAGAATCACACAGAATAGGAAAATACAGTGAAGGCAATGTAAGACCACTAAAGGTGAGAATGAGATCACAGTTAGCAGTGAAAGAGATAACAGCAAGAGCCAGTAATTAGCCCAAAATGCGGAGTGCAAAGATGTATGGATAAAGAGATACGTGAATTTAGAAGAAAGACAGAAGGAGAAAGAGTTAAGACAAGAAGCTAAGGAAAAAAACTTACAGAGGACTGAGACCGAGAAGAAGAAATTTTATTGGAAGGTACTAGATATGAGGTTGAAGAGATGGTTTATACGGGAGAAAGAAGAGAAAGCAGAGGAAACACAATAGCAGCTGCAGGAGGTATAAGAGATGGAAAGAGAGACAAATTAAAGGTAGCATATACAAATGTGGATGGGTTAATAAAGCAGCATGTTAGAGATAAAAGATTATTTAAGGAATAAAAAACCAGACGTGCTCTGCATGGCGGAAACAAAATTAAAGGAAGAGATTTATGTAAATTTCCAGCAAGAAGAATTTAAAACTTGGAGGAGAGATAGAAAAGGAAAAGGAGGAGGAGGAGTATTAATAATGGTGAAAAAAGACATAGTTGTGGAGGGAATGCAATATGGGGATGGTCTGGCACAAGTCATCGGTATAAAAATGTGAACCAATGGAAGAGATAAGAGGAAAATTATAGTAACTAAAGGCTTGTCCACACCAGGAAACATTGTTTGGAAACAATGTTTGCAAACAGTTTGCGAACATTGTTTCCAAACAGTTTGCAAACTGTTTGCAAACTGTTTGCGAACAATATTTCACATGTATCTGTTTCCCATCCAGAATGGGAAACACGGTGTGTTTGTGTGTGTGTGTGTGTGTGTGTGTATGTGTGTGTGTATGTGACGATGAATCAGTAGTGGGCATCCGAAGAAAATTAAAACCTGCTCCATCTATAATAATAATAATAATTATAATTATAATAATATTATATAATATATATATAATAATATTATATAATATATTGGACTGCTAACTCCACAACGCACGGCTGTGGACCATAGACCTACAAGCGATACCAAGTTGAAGAGTGTGTGTGTTTGTGTGATGAATCAGTAGTCACACGAGGCTTGCAGCGGAAGGGATAATAACACCATGTGGTTATTTCGGGAGCCACCATCCGTAAAAGTATTTCAAAGTCAGTAGTGGACATCCGAAGGAAATTGGTGAAACCTGCTCCATCCACTCTCAAATCCTTCAGAAGCAAGTCACCATAAAAGGCTCCTTTTTCTAAAAACTTCCTTACCCATGTCTTTCTCTTTTTCTTGCCCTTTCTTGAGTTAATCAACAGTGCCAAGTAATATAAAGAGGCTGCTGCAGCAACCTCCAAACTACCTACAGGCATGACGACAACTGAGGTCTGGACAGGAAACATTGTTTGGAAACAGTTTGCGAACAGTTTGCAAACAGTTTGCAAACAGTTTGCAAACTGTTTGCAAACAGTTTGCAAACATGTTATCGAAAACTGTTTGCAAACTGTTCGCAAACTGTTTGCAAACATTGTTTCCAAACAATGTTTCCTGGTGTGGACAGGGCTTTATGTGCCACCAAGAACAAACACGTGGAAGTTGGAAGAATATAAAGCAATGCAGAAGGAGGTGTGAAAATTCCTGGGTGACATGATGAGGAAGGACAGAAAAGTATTGCTAGTGGGAGACCTAGACTGCAAAGGTGTGAACTGGAAAGAAATGGAAGAGAGTGGAAATGCAGGATTATGGAGTGAAGAAATGTTGCAGTTAGTCATGGAGAACACACAGGATCAATGGATGGAAAAATTCACTAGGCTCAGAGGAGAGGATGAACCATCAATACTGGACATGGTGTTCAAAAAAAAAAAAAAAAAAAAAAAAAAAAAAAAAAAAAAAAAAAAAAAAAAAAAAAAAAAAAACGAACTCTGACCCATCATTAAGTACCTAAGCCCAGTGGGGAAAAAGTGATCATGTCTTGATTGAAGTGGAATTACAAGAATGGGCATTGGTAAGAAGTGAAGAGGATTATAAAAATGTAAGGTTAAAATATGCGAGGCCCAACTTTGAAGACTGGGGAAATTTTTTGGAAGGATAGATTGGAGAGTGATCATGAATGGCAAAACAGCACAGGAGAAATGTGAAATATTCCTGAGGAAGTATCATGAAGGTGTAGAAGATTTGTATCTAAATACAAAATAAGGAATAGCAAATACACATGGCATAATGCTAGATGTGCATAATTGAAGCGAGCAAAAGACAGAACTTCGAGGAAACTGAAGAAGCAGAGGAATTAAAGTAATAGAGATACAATGAAGCAAGGAATGAGTATGTCAGGATAAGAAGAGAGGAAGAAATTGCTTTTGAAAAGGATGTGGTAGAGAAGTGTGGAAATGAACTCAAGCTTTTATATAAGTGTATAAATGGAAAGATGAAGTGTAAAGAATCATAGATAAGATGGAAAAGGGAGAAGAAACATTCCAAACAGTGTGAGAGCTTAGTGAAATTATGAATGAGTGCTTCAAATCTGTATTCACAGAAGAGGGGGAATTTATAGAACCAAACATAGCAGAGGCACAGGAGGGTTTCAAGGAGGTTGTGGTACAGAAGCAAGATGTTGGCAGACTGATGGGAAGTCTGGATGTAAGAAAAGCAAAGGGCTCTGATGTAGTGTGAGGATTGACACTAAGGGAATGTAAAGATCAACTAATACAGCCAATTTGGGAAGTAACTACCAGTTCAATAGAGGAGGAGAGGGGGCCACAAGAGTGGAAGAGGGCTAATATAGTGCCCATTTACAAAGGAAGAAAGAAGACTGACCTGCAAAACTATAGATCTGTTTCACTATCGAGTGTTGTCAGCAAAATATGTGAAATATTAATTAAAGAGAAATGGGTGAGATATTTGGAAAACAATGGAGTTATACCTAATAGGCTATTTGGATTTTATACATGAGTAATTGAAGGAATTGAAACAAGAGATGGGTGGGTGGATGCTTTCTGCCTAGATAATGAGAACTATAATCAGGGAAGTAACTCAAGTTGGAGGAATGTAACAAGTGGAGTACCGCAGGGGTTAGTCCTAGCACCCATAATGTTCCAGATATATGTAAATGATATGCATTGTGGCATGACCAGCTATATGAATCTGTTTGCAGATGATGCCAAATTAATGAGATATTAAAAACACTAATGACTGTTGAGAGCAACAAGGTGACATAGACAAGATCTATGAATGGAGTAAGAGTAGGAAACTGAATTTTAATGCAAAGAAATGTCTTGTGATGGAGCTAGGCAAGAGCAAAATGAGGCTGAAATGGAGCTACAACATGGGTCAGGAGGAAATACAAGACAAAAGAAGAAAAAGACCTAGGGGTGGTGATACAGGATACATTTATCCCAGAACAGCACATAAATCAACTATTTTGATCAACATATAGAATGTTAAACAATATTAGGGTGGCTTTCCACTACATTGATAAGTATATGATGAAAAAATTCCAACCATTGTGATATGTATGAGGTTGGAATATGTAGCAGTGGTGTGGTCACCAAATGCAAAAAACGATATAAGGAAATTAAAAAGGATCCAAAGAGTAGCCACAAAAATGGTACCAGAATTAAGGGAGTTAACATATGAAGACAGATTAAAAGAAATGGCACCGCCAACTGTACAAGATAGAAAAGAGAGAAGAGATCTAATATATCTATATAAAATAGTAAATGGCATTGAAAAGCTAGACAAGGAAAACCTGGTGATGATGGAAGAAGAAACTAGACAGATGAGAGTACATTCGAGGAGGATCAAAAAGAGTTGGTGTCTAAAGGACACAAAAAAACTACAGTTTTCCACATGGAATTGTGGACACCTGGAATTGAATAAAAGAGGAGGTTGTTACAGTAACTGATTTACATAAACTCAAGAAAATGATGGATATATGGAAATATGGTGACAGTACACTATGAGACCTGCTCGAACCCTGCATAAAACAAGTAAGTAAATATACACACACACACACAGAAATCATTGTTATAGCAGTTTGAGCTAATGGAAGAGAAAGGAGGAAAATTATAGTAACCTATGTGCCACCAAAAACAAATACTTGGGTGACATGATAAGGAAGGACAAGAATGTACTACCAATGGGAGACTTTAACTGCAAAGGTGTGAACTGGAAAGAAATGGAAGAGAATGGAAATGAAGGATGGTGGAGTGAAGATATTTTGAAATCAGTCATGGAAAACACACTGGATCAATGGGTGGAGGAATTCTCTAGACTTAGAGGAGTAGAAGAACCATAAATCCCTGGTATTCCCCCTCCCCCCCCCCCAAAAAAAAAAAAAAAAAAAAAAAAAAAAAAAAAACCACTGTCCTGTCATAAAGTGCCTAAGCCCAGTGTGGAAAAGTGATCATGTCTTGATTGTAGTGGAATTACAAGAATGGACATTGAAAAAAAGAGAAGAGGATTATAAAAATGGAAAGTTAAATTATGCAAGTCCCAACTTTGAATATTTAAGGAAATTTTGTGAAAGTATAGATTGGAGAGGGATAAGAAGAGAGGAAGAAATAGCTTTTGAAAAGGATGTGGTAGAGAAGTGTGAAAATGAACCTAAACTTTTCTGTAAGTAAATTAATGGAAAGATGAAGTGTAAAGAAACGTTTCCATAGATAAGATAGTAAAGGGAGAAGAAACATCAAACAGCAGAAGAATTTGTGAGATTATGAATGAGAACTTTAAATCAGTATTTACAGAAGAGGAGGCATTTACAGAACCAAACATGACTAGAGGCACAGGAGGGACTCAAGGAGGTTGTGGTACAGAAGCAAGATGTTGGCAGACTGATGGGAAGTTTGGATGTGAGAAAAGCAATGGGACCAGATGGAGTGTCAGGCTGGACACTAAGGGAATGTAAGGAGCAAGTAAGACAGACAATTTGGGAAGTGATTACCAGCTCAATAGAGCAGGAGGAGGGTACCACAGGAGTGGAAGAGGGCCAACATAGTGCCCATTCACAGAACTGACCCACTGACCTGTGTCACCAACAACTGTGGTCCACAAAATCTGCGAGATATTGATTTAAGATAAATGGGTGAGATATTTGGAAGACAATAGAGTTATATCTAATAGGCAATTTGGATTCAGGGAAGGAAAATAATTTATGACAAATCTACTAAGTTTCTATACACAAGTAATTGAAGAAATTGATAACAGTGATGGTTGGGTGGATGCTGTCTACTAGATATCCAAAAAACATTTGATATAATTTCACACAAAAGACTTTTATGGAAGCTGAAAGACATAGGGGGACTGAGAGGGAAAGTACTAGAATGGATGGAAGATTATTTGAAAGATAGAGAAATGAGAACTGTAATCAGGGAAGCAACTTCAAGTTGGAGGAATGTAACAAATGGAGTACTGCAGGGGTCAGTCCTAGCACCCATAATGTTCTAGATATTTATAAATGATATGCAGTGTGACCAGCTATATGAATCCATTTTTATATGATGCCAAATTAATGAGCTTTGTTAAAAACAGTGATGACTGTCGAGAGCTAAAAGGAGTCATGGACAAGATTGATGAATGGAGTAAGAGGTGGAAACTGGATTTTAATGCAAAGAAATGTCATGTGATGGAGCTAGGCAAAAGCAAAAGAAGACCAAAATGGAGCTACAAGATGGGATAGGAGGTAATACTTAAGAGAAAAGAAGAAAAAGATCTAGGGGTGGTGATACAAGATACACTGAGCCCAGAATGGCATATAAACCAACTACATATTTCGATTGACATAGAATGTTAACCAATATTAGGGTGGCTTTCCACTACATGGATAAGGACATGATGAAAAAATTCTAACCAGTATGATGCATCCGAGGTTAGAATATGCAGCTGTGGTGTTGTCACCTAATGCCAAAAAGGATATAAGGAAATTAGTTGGGATCCAAAGAGTAGCCACAAAAATGGTACCAGAATTAAGTTAACTAACTTATGAAGACAGATTAAAAGAAATGGGACTGCCAACTCTGGAAGATAGAAGGGAGAGAAGAGATCTAATAACTTTATATATGAATGTAAATGGCATTGAAAAGCTGGACAAGCAAAACCTGGCCATGATGGAGGAAGAAATCAGACAGATGAGAGGACATTGAAGGAAGATAAAAAAGAGTCGGTGTTTAAAGGACACAAAAAAGTACAGTTTTCCACATAGAATTGTGGACAGTTGGAATTGTTTAAAAGAAGTGGTTGTTAAAGCAATCAATATACATAAAATTCAACGAAATGTTGGATATATGGATATATGGAGACCAGACACTATGAGCTCCGCTCATACCCTGTATAGTACAACTAGGTAAATAAACACACACACACACACACACACACACACACACACATATATATATATATATACTGTTTAGGAATGTGGTCAACCAAAGTGTATTTGATTTTCTTTAGATTGAAATTTAATTTTTCACAGAGGTGTAATATGTATCACTGTTTTCCTAGGAAGATATACAGTATAAATTTGAATTATAACCTGATTAGAACTTTGAGGGTACTGGCATTGACTTAACAAAACTTAATTGGAATCACTAATGAGTAAATGGATATTTACATCCTGATTTGCAGGACACTGAAAGCAATTGTAGGGTAATTCTAGTGTTTATGTAGGGTAAAGAAGCTGTCATTGGTTGGCAACTCTGAGTATTACCTGGGACTTATTTCTCTTTGAGATGGATGACGATTGCTGCAAGGGAAAAACTCAAAGTTAATGCCGCACAAAAATTAATCTACATTGGCAGTGTATGAAAGCTCTCATTGAATTTCATTGATTTCTAAGCCCTGCTGCTAAAAACCACTTGTGTAAAGAAAGCCTTAGAGAATCATGATTACTCTGTGTGGTAAAGTCTTCAAAACTAATATTATGTTCATCTTCAATTCCAGATTGTGAGATGAACATTCACAAGTCATGTGCCAAGCAGGTAGAGGAGGTGTGCATAGGGCAGCTGCATAAAAAAGACAGGAGTCGGGACACAAGATTTAGTGCCATCCTTGGGAAGATTATCTCCGATGACAGGGAGACAAAACGCAAGGTCTCGCAAGTCAACGCTGCACAAAGTAAGTATTTGTGTGTAATGATTTGCCAGGTAGTGGAATGAGAAGATTTGCAATGATGCTTGTTTAATGAAGTTATTAAACTTGCCTTTGAATATTTTTGTTATATGTACTCATTTTGTTGTTACAACACAATCACATAAAAAAAAATGTTAGTGAATATTTCAGTAACACTTTTAAGAGATTTCCATGAGGAATGCAGGATGGAGCTTGATTGATAGACCTAAATTCTGGCACCTTAACAATACAGTGCAGTGGTACAATGTATGAAAGAAAAAAAATTAAAAACATGTTTAGAACATGAAGTATTAGTTTTTGGATCAGACCAGTGTTGTTCATAAAGAGAAGTACCTTGTGTTCTGTAGAGAGAAGCTTCTCCCAGTACTAGAGAAGATGAGTCTGTATCTAGTCAACAACCAGGATGCCAGGAAATGTGTTTCTCTTGTAGATTCTTCAAATTGTGGCAGTCATTCAGTTAAGTGTGGTATAGAGAAAGTCAGTAATGGTGTATTATGGCTGAGGTAATGTAGAGGTCATGAAACTAAAATTAGAGGTGTGTAGGTTTAATAAGAAGAAACAAAATCTAGGTATCATTTATCTGAGAATATTGGATGGTGGAGATGAAAATAAGAGATTTGGTAATTGATGAAATAATGAAAAGTGAAGTAATAGAAGTATTTGATTTTTTTCATGAAATTTATATAGTGCTGTGATCCTTGTTTGGTCTATAACTTATATCTGATACATAAATTGCTATATGTATTGCTATGTTGTGACTGTTTTGTCTTTTTATGAAAGAAGAATTTGTTCATTGTTGAATGTGCTCAAGTCTGTGTGGTTTGAGAAACATTGATGAAAATATTAGTTATAGTAGAGTAGTAGTAGAGATAAAGCCAGTGAAGATTAATAGTAATTATAGAGACTATATGAAGATGGATAGAGGTCATATAAACTATGATAGAGATGGGTAGTGGTTATAGAGGCACACTAGATTGGATACTTAAAGAAGAGTGCGTTGAGCTTAAGAGTTTTTTTTAATCCTTTTGTTTCACTTTGTTCAGTGTAGAGTGATCTAATTGTTAAGAGATGGGCATGGGAAACAGGAGTAAGAAATAATGTTATGACAGTTGTGTTCACATCGCTTATCTGACTTAATGACTCAAAGTTAAAAACAAAACAATGCTTATGATATTCTTGCCATTTGAAAAAAATGATGAATACCATGTTGAACTATAACATAAAATTTCATACATGTCATTGTATTATAATTGCATTTGTTTTTTACATTCAGTCATAAGTAGTGTACTTTTTAAAGTATACTAAAGCATAATTCATTGTAGATTTTTATATTTAGGACTGACTACTATTAGTATTTTCCATTTTGTTGGTGATGGTGTATTTCTGTTGTAAGTGACTGGTGCTGGGCTTAGCTTAAGGGAGTTGTACTAACAGTCTTTATGTTTAGGTGTCCACTAACCCTGTTTTCACCATTGCTCCACCAGACAGTACATTCTATGTCTCGGCTGTGAACTCTCCTACGGGCACGCTAGGTACAGTCCCATAGCTGCCAGTACTGCACATTGTGTGTGCTTTTTGCTTGATGCAGTAGAGAAAGTGTGCACTTCCAAGCCAAAGCTTGGATTATGCGTATTTTGTATAAGCACAGACTATGTAGTTTGATTTTTGTGTTGATATTTTATAAGGCAGTGCTGAAGAGCTTTAGCAATGCACAGTTTCTTAAGTGATTTCTGAAAGTTAGCTCTCCATGGCAGACTGATTTTTGTAGTGTATTGGTACTACTCTATTTGAAGAAACATCGTATATTTGATATTGCTTGCTATACGAAGACATATGGATGGGCTATTTTAGTTGGTTATACTTACAAATTGAAGATGTATAGTATCTGAGTTCTTGAATGCTTTAAATGTCATGCATCAGGAGGATTCGTGAAGTTACTGAAGGATTCTATGCCAAAAATCATTATCAATTCTCATCTGTTGCCTTACTTGAGGAGTATCTTCTTGTTTTCAAATCTGATCATACACACTTCCATTTTCACTGTTTAAGGAAGATAAAGTAAAGACATCATTGAAAGGGATTCTCAGTTGATTTGTACTGTAACTTCTAGCAGAGTAAAAGAGGAGGTATGAAATGGATTATCACAAAAGATTTGCCTATTTTTATGTCAAGGTGCATCACATACACAGTAGCTCTTTTGTGAATGAAGCACAATCTTTCTTGAAGACATTGAACTGCATCATCACACTAATATACAGTTGTATTTCACATTATTAATTTAAATGCTTGGAGACATTGCACTTTATGATATAAAAAAAATCTGGTGCATAGTAACTGTAGTAGAACCAGACTAATTTAGTACTAGAGGCATTGGCTGCACTTGTCCTTCATTATTATCATGTTTACACTTGACAGGAACATGACGATCTCCCTTTCTTGCTCATATATACTTTCATCATATGCCTCAATTTATAAAAGAAATGTATAATATTCCATTTATAGTGGTACCTCTTGATTCAAACACCCTTTGACTCGAACACTTCCCTATCTGAACACATTTGGCGAACAAATTTTGACCTCCAATCCGAACGCGGCCTCGCTATTCAAACACAAAAACACATGGCGGCCAACGCCGCCTTCCCACCAGTCGGCCGGTCTCGCTTGCACGTCTTCACCGTGAACACCTCGCTCTATTGCGACTCGGGAACGGCTTTCAAGTCACTCCGGCCCCTAGTTGCCTTGGTTACTCCAGCCCCCAACCCTGGTGTCACTTTCTACCTACCACCGCAGTCAATGCGACCTTCTACTCTGGTCACTGGCAAACTTATTTACTAATGAAAATATATCTAACACTTTAAGCAACCAATGAAGAATAAATTTTTAAATATCATTGTCATTTACGCAAACTACGATAATATAATAATTTTCATTTTTATACAATAATTTATACTTTTCTTGAAATAATTCCTGTTGGAAATGATGCTGTGAGAATATATTCTACTTGATGAGGGAGGGGCTGGTGAGTGGCTGGAGGAGGGAGGGAGTAGGGGAAGGCAGCCTACTCGGTCTGTTTGCGTATCGAATGGGAGAGGATAAGGACGGAGGGAGGGGGAAGAGGGGTATACAACGCGATGTGTTCCTGTATTTAGTGCATAGGAGGGAGGCGGGAACCCGGGGGGATCGGAACTTGGGAGTTTCACACCGAAGTAAAAAGTGTTTTTTTTATGCCTGTTTGGCTTTTTTTTTTTTTTTCTTCTTTTCTTTATGCATTTCATGTCTGTGTTTACTTTGTATTCTCAAAATGTGAAAGATATTTATGATTCATGATGAGATGAGGGGAAAACAAGGTGCCAATATGTTAAATCATGTTGCCACTCTGGTGGGTCAGGACCAGTTGTATTTTTTTCCACTACTTCTTAACAATGGCTATTGCGTTTTTAGGTATTTTTTAAAGTATTGCGGCGATGTTAAGGGACCAATTTCTCGTAATAGGTGGGGTTGAGTATAGTTTTTTTTATTTAAAATAAACTGGAACAGATTAAATGTTTTTACATTAATTTCAATGGTAAAAATGCTTTTTAATTCGAATTTTCGCAATTCGAACAGCCAAAAAGAACGAATTAAGTTCGAATCGAGAGGTACCACTGTATGACCATGGCTTATTGATTGGTTTTTGAATTGGAGATGGAAGAATGGTGATGTATATCTTTTACACTTAGCAGTGCATGTAGGTCATGAGGTGCTGCTACTGCAGTTCCTTGACAAGTGAATCCTAAGGTTGCTCCCTGTTGGCCATTGTCAGGTCAAGTCATTCATAGGTTGTAACAGCATGGAGATTTAAAGCAAATTTTCAGATTACCTAGTTAGGCTGGTTTCACTGTAATGCTGTTCATATTCTAGAATAGTTTTGTAGGATAGTAATGTCTGCATGCTTGGAGGACATTGCACTGGCTCACTTTCTTCATTTGCTTAATGTTAGTAAGCTACCTTTATACATCAAAGTTAGTACTATCCTCTGAGTATTACAATAATGCTGAATATTCTTGGGTGCAGTTTATTGATCCAACAAGTAACAGTCTCTAATGCCTATCCAGCTTTCTAAGGAATAAGTATATGAATAACTGACTGTGACACGTGGCCAAATGCCAGTCACTACGAAATGCAGTTAGAAATATATTGTTTTATAATTTCCTCTAGATTTTACAAATAATATTATATGACTGTGATTAATGAATGTTAGCTCTATGGTCAATAGAAATGCTAACACATTAATGTAATTTCTAAGATGTACAGGAGCTCTATGGTTAATAGAAATGCTATCACATTAATGTCATTTCTAAGATGTACAGGAAATTATAGAATAGAATGAATTTTTAGTTCTCTTTCACAGTAGTTGACTCTTGGCCTCTTGTTGCAGCCAACTACTCATGCACTGCAGGCATAATTTTTTGACATTGTTAATGAGTATATTTTAAGGGCACAACGATGTGACTTTCAGTACCTGTGGCTGCAACCAAAGCTCTCATCAATTGAGGTTTGAAGCAAAAGAATGAAAATTATACTACTTGTAGTGAAATAAGAACATGTATGAAAGATATAAAGCCACTCCTTCGTATATTTTGGCATTTGGCATTAGGTAACAGGTATCTGGAATGCTGATTATCTGTGGATATTGGGTACACTTTCTTAAAGACTTTTTTGGGGTGCATCTTAGAAACCCAGCTGACACACCTATAAACTTGTTTAGATTATAACAAATTCGTAACTCGATAAAAGAAAGTGAATCAATATTTGTTGTGGTGTAGCCACTTGCTCCTTCTCTACACCTTTGTATCACCAACACCAATGCCAATGCTACATCACCATTGCTGTCACTATCTCTTTCACCACCACATGCTTTATTCCACCTTCATTCTTTCATTGTCCTTAATATCTCCACCTTCTCTAGAGTAAGCATTTCTTTATGCTTAGAGGTATTTCTACCATGTTTCTTGGAAGATTTCTTTTGGGCTATGGTGAAAATGTAATGACAATGTTAGCATGAATATGGTTGTAGTGAAATGTATCAGCACATTATACAGGTAGTAAGAAGTTTACTCTGTTAGTTGCAAAACATGTGCTAGATTGACAACATGGTGCAGCAGAGAGAATGTAGGTTAGCATGATAGGCAGCATGATGTGTATGTATGGTGTGGTGAACTGTTCTACACTTAATATTCGAATTGGTAGCAATTTTTAAGTTTACATACATTTCCCTTCTGGTGCTGGTCTGTAAATGATCAGATTTGTGAATGTTGAATCTGCACATGTTGAGTGTTTTCTATACTATTGAACAAAATGTCATGTTTGAATGAAAATAAAAACTGACATGAGATTGAGAGGGAGAGGGGGAGAGGGAGAGGGATAGGGATAGGGATAGGGATAAGGAAAGAGAAAGAGATGTGCCTCTTACAAGCTGGTTTGGCTTGTACCTCAGTGGTAATAAGAGAGTTGAATTAAAGTAGTTGGTGATGGAGGGTTGCACAGGATCACAAGAGATTTAAAACTACATCAGGTATTTAGAAGCAGTGTAACTGAATAACTGTTTTGTACATTTTACAATTTAGTATAAAGAACAGCTAACTACTGCACCAAGTATGAGAAAAAGTAAGATATAATCTATGGTTATTATGAACTTTTTTCTTCATGGGAGATTGTTACAAATGTAGTACCGTGTTAATATGTTGCCTTAATGTGCATAGGTTAATGTCTGTAAAGACAGGCATAGTATGGAGATTCCAAGAAGTTAAATGTTCTTTGTTTCCCCAACTAATACTTTCCTTGCTCTTGAGTTGTTTATGATATTCAGGAGATTTATATATTGGACACTGCTTCATTGTATTATTAAGAGATTCAGTTTGAACAGAACTTCTAAACAGGTCATTCAAAAGGTTTTACTTTTATTGATTCCTTCCATGTATCAAACTGTCTCTGTCTTTCCATTTAACACTGCATTATTGCATCTTGAGTTGTAGTAAGACAAATGAGTGTAAAAATGGTAAGGAAAAACTTGGGCTGGGTTAGCGATACTCTTTACTCTAACGTTTCAACAGAATGTCTTCAGAGAGTGAGTGACAGACATGGAGAGAACAGCTGCTTATATTCACTCTTTGTGGATCACCTGTGCGGACGTCTGCCAGGGGAGCGTGCTGATTGGTCCATTAGCGTGAGTTTGGCTTCCGAATGAGATAGGCTCACGAAGCCCTCTCTATGGTTGGTGACGAGGGAGGTAGCAATGTATGCAGCCTCCACCAGCTTCCTCTTCCTTTACTCCATTTTTGTGTGTAGGGCTGTCGCATTTTCCCAACATGGCAAATGTCCATGCTCCTCCACATGTAACACGAGGGAATTGGTGGTTCTGTGAAGTCGTAGGTTGCTTCTATGCTCCTTTAATCTCCTTTCCATCCCCCTTGCCATTTCATCCTTAGTACATGGCAGAACAGCCGCCACAAGGGATGGAGTACACCACACTTTCTCACCTTGTGTCATCACTCGTCCTTGCACGCACTAAGTCTTTTAGTTTCTGCCTTGGGGCATACGCTATGTGCATGCCTGTATCGGACAAAAGCCTCGTGACGGCTTCTACCTCTTTCATGTATGGTACGATTAAATACTCCCCACTCATTGTTTCTCTCTCATCACCGCTCTTCTTGAAGATGCTCATTGCCTTATTTCTTAGCTTTTTCAGAAGTCCTAAAGGACAGGACAGCTTCTGAGAAGCCTGTGTCACGTACGTTAATTCGTCGTTTAGAAACTCTTCGTCGCATACTCTAAACGTCCTTAGGTAGAAGCCAATCACCACTCCTGACTTGGTCCTGTCACTGTGTCCCAACAAGTAATGAATGAAGTTGTCCTTGTTAGTGGGTTTCCTGTGCACGGAGAATTTTGCAATATTCCTGACTCGGTGTACCATAGTGTCAAGGAAAGGAAGCATATTTTCTGTTTCTTGCTCCACGGTGAACTATCCATTGCATTCAACATCCTGAGCTTATTTTCAACTTTTTCGTTTTTAGGCATTATGACCAGCACATTCGGATCATGGGGAGAGGTGCTAATTGGTTTCGCTACGTGGACGATGAGCTGATCATAATGCCCAAAAACGTAAATGTTGAAAATAAGCTCAGGATGTTAAATGCAGTGGACAAATGCATACAGTTCACCGTGGAGCAAGAAACGGAAAATATGCTTCCTTTCCTTGACACTGTGGTACACCGAGTTGGGAATATTGCAAAATTCTCTGTGCACAGGAAACCCGAATGCATACAGTTCACCATGGAGCATGAAACAAAAAATATGCTTCCTTTCCTTGAGACTGTGGTACACCAAGTCGGGAATATTGGAAAATTCTCCGTGTACAGGAAGCTCACTAACAAGGACGACTTAATTCATTACTTGTCAGGGCACAGTGACAGGACCAAGTCAGGAGTGGTGATAGGCTTCTACCTAAGGGCGCTTAGAGTTTGCAACGAAGAGTTTCTAAACTACAAATTAACATATGTGACACAGGCTTTTCAGAAGCTTTCCTATCCTTTAGAACTTATGAAAAAGCTAAGAAATAAGGTAATGGGCATCTTCAAGAAGAGCGATGATGAGAGAGAAACAATGAATGGGGAGTATTTAGTTGTACCATACGCGAAAGAGGTAGAAGCCATCACGAGGGGTTTTTTCCGATGCAGGGATGCGCATAGCATATGTTTCTGGGCAGAAACTAAAAGATTTAGTGCATGCAAGGACGAGTGATGACACGAGGTGAGAAAGGGTGGTGTACTCCTTCCCTTGTGGCGGCTGTTCTACTGTGTACTATGGTGAAATGGCATGGGGGATGGAAAGAAGATTAAAGGAGCATAGAAGCGACCAATGACACCACAGAACCACCAATTCCCTCGTGTTACATGCGGAGGAGCATGGACATTTGGCACGTTGGGAAAACGTGATGGCCCTGCACACAAAAATGGAGAAAAGGAAGAGGAAGCTGATGGAGGCTGCATATGTTGCTACCTCTCTCGTCACCAACCATAAGCCTATCTCGTTTGGCAGCCAAACTCACGCTAATGGACCAATCAGCACGCTCCCTTGGCAGATGTCCGCACAGGTGATCCACAAAGAGTGAATATAAGCAGCTGTTCTCTCCATGTCTGTCACTCACTCTCTGAAGAAAACATTTTGTCGAAACGTTAGAATAAAGAGTATCCCTGACCCAGCCCAAGTTTTTCCTTATCATCTTTACACTCATTGGCCTTACTACTACTCAACACTACATTCTACCACACCATACTTTACTACACTACACAACACCAATCACCAAACATTAACCATCAAATACCAAACACCAAGCCTCATCGAACTGCATATCACACCATGCAACACCACACCACACCACACCACACCACACCACACCACACCGTACCATACCATACCATACTATACTATACTATACTTCAACTCACTACACATTGTTCCACACCATACCAAATACCAAGCTATGCCATGCCACAGTATATCACACTACATCATACCAGACCCCAAGAGATGATAAACCTCCATAGGGCAAGATGTCATGAGGGAAATGTCCATGGGAAATATCTTTTGATTAGATGTTTGGGGTAAGAGAGGTGAAGTGGAATGCAATCATGCTCTTAGTTGTATATCTTGTACTCTCATCTTTGCTGCCTGACATGCATCCTTCATTATTTTAGCCATTGTGAGCCACATCCACAGTTGTGGTCTGAAGTTGGATAACCTTCTGTCCTTATTTCATTGTGTTTAGCATTTTCTTTAATCCTTAGTTTTCTGATCTGAGTATCTATCATTCTTGGGTTTTGTGATGAGATTTTCACCTATCCTATCCAGCTTTCTAATGCCTATCCAGCTTTCTAATGCAAGAGTTAACAAGTACTCTTAATCATTCATTCCTTTCTCTGGTAAACTGAAACTCCCTACCTGCCTCTGTATTTAACCTCTTATGACTTGACTATTTAAAAGGGAGGTTTGAAGACATTTTTTTTCTATCTTTCAGCTAATTTTTCCAATTCTATGTAAGGACTGGGAAATTAGTGGGCTTTTTTTTTATTATTATTATTTTGGATGCTCTTGGCTAGCTTCCTCCTCTGAAAGAAAAACAGATTGTTGGACTTATAATTTATGGAAAATGCTGAAGACTTGAAGTGAATGCAATCTGTAACTTGACTACTAATTATGATTGCATTTGGGTGTTGAGTATTTTGCTTCCATCATGTTACTTGTATAGAATGTTTATGGTGTCTATTGTCCCACTGTAGAGTCATTTAGAGCTTTATTGTTGTGAAATTATTAGGGTAAATAAATTATCAGCTAAAGAAGTTTAGTCCATTGTGAAGAAGGCCCTGTGTCCATTGCCTCACTATAATGACAAATTTTATTTTTATTTTTATGTAGAAGAAAAACCTGCCAAGGGCAACAAAAAATATTAAAAAGGCCCACTGAGGTGCCACTCCCTGAATAGGATCAAAAGTGGCAATTGTCTGGGATAGATGTCTTGACACCTTAATTCAATTCAAAGGAAAGTGGAAATACAGAAGCAGGCAAGGAGTTTCAGAGTTTCAGAGAAAGGGATGAATAGTTGAGAACACTGGTTAATTCTTATATTAGAGAATAGTATGTATATAGTACATATTATATATTTGTCAGTTTGTCTTGGCATAACCAGATGAGGTGGAATAGGCCAGAAAACATACCAAAATCAAAGTTATGACATTTTAGACACTGGCTAGTCAGAAAATTAAAGTAAATGCTTTGAAGGGCGTGTCACGTATTAGACAGAAGGGAGACAATGTTAACTTCAGAATAAGAATGATAAAAAAGTATGATAGGAGGAAAATTGAATGAAGAGTGGCTTTGAATAGACAGGTAGCTAATACATGAATGAAGAAGTTCAATGCTTGTAGTAAAATCAAGGCAGCTTGTGGTGAAAGTGAGTAGGAAATATGTACCCAGTCTTAAAAAAGAAGTGGTGATTGGAGTGCATAATGAGAAGTATGGAAGAATTTGGTGGATGGTGCAATGATCTGATTTTCGAATCTATTTTAGGTTAGATTAAAGCACATTCTTTTACATCAAATCTAGAAATGAAGTAGGTCAAGCTGAATATGGATTAGGTAATATGAAGTTATTATGGTTGGGTCAATTCAATTCAGTTCATGTCTGATCTGCAGTAAATGATGAGTAGATGACCTCATTAACCCAATTAGCTATAGAGTACAGTACTTGGGAATCACTCTGTAAAACCGTCTGTATTGAGATGTCATGGTTTAGCGAGTTACACACATGGGTTTTGTAGAGTGCCTAATGGCTTGTGGTAATTGGTTAGGGTAGGATTTGAATGTCGCGAATTCACCACAGTGACACTCCTCCAAATGGCACCATCACTTCACCTTCATTGCTTACACAACACTCCGCATGTTGATATGGTGGCGATCGCAAACAGGACCACCCGAAAGATTATTATTACTGTATCACACACACACACACACACACACACACACACACACACACACACACACACAGTCGTCTCATCTTCGGCAGACGAATTATCTCCCCAAACACAGTTGACATCATTCGCTCCCTGCCTTGCCCTTCCCCATGCATCAGTGGCCACATCTCCTCTATCCACGTCTCCATTCCCACCACTGCAACACAATTACTCCACAGGGACGCCTCGCCACCCTGCGCATCTCCATCTAAACCTCATTCTATTTCCATATCTTCTACACTGGGCGCATACATGATGGGTGTAGTGGAGTGTAGTGGGATGTGCTTCCACGCCACTACACACGCGATTAACCTCAAGTCTCGCTCATTTTTTCATTAGGAGTGTTTTGATTAGACCAGCCAGACTGTACCTGCCTTACATGCACCTATTCCAGGTCCACATACAATACCTGAATTAGTATGGTATGTCTAGTTGCTCTGTAATCTTTCCTTCTCAACTTCGCTGCGATATCAGATCTACCTTACTTGCATAGCATACGATAACACCAACTTGTCCGTTTGTTAATGATCGTAGCCTTTCACATTCTACCCCACCACATACACCCACGAAGCGAGAGTGAGGATCTGGTAGGATGATGTAGGATGGTGCGGTATGAAAGCCAGATGGGTGATGTAGGCTGTGTTTCAAGGTGGGGACGCTACGGTGATCATGTGTTGTGGTATTTTGTCTGTTACGGAGTACGGTAAAGATGTCAGATGGGATAATGCCACGCATATTGATTCTTACGGGAATGAAAGTAAGTGCGAGGAAGGGTGAGAGGCGTGCCCTTGATCAGGTGTAGTGGGTAGGACGGTGTAGCCTTGGTAAGTAAGAAAAATATGCTATTTTATTATTTTTTGTATAAATTATTCCCATTTGCCTCATGGTCAACATGGTACGTCTTGTGCTGAACAAATACTAAGTAGCCCGGGGAGTTGAATAGTAACGTGGGGATGACAAAAAAAAATGACAAGACTGGAAAAAAAAGTAGATGGAGAGATAAGCTTTAAATTTCTGTTAGGGTGATACTGAATATATAGAAGTGAGTGTAGGAATTTGGTGAGCCTTTGTTTTGATGTGGAATCTTTGTGCTGCTGCTGCTGCTGCTGCTGCATATATATATATATATATATATATATATATATATATATATATATATATATATATATATATATATATATATATATATATATATATCGAAGGAAAGAAAGTACTGGTTTATTTACAAGCAGAGTGGAAAGGTACTGAACTCGACTCCGTAATGAGCTCCCGACACGTGGATCGAATATGTTATTCTGTTCATGAATTGTTTCCCCCTCTCTTGCGCTATTTTGTGTACGCCCTTGTTTTATTTTACGGATCAGTCTCTCTCTCTCCGGCGCCATATGACCCTGGCTGTTGCGGCGCCTTCTGTGAATCTCGCTCTCTCGCCCTCTCTCTCTCTCTCTCTCTCTCTCTCTCTCTCTCTCTCTCTCTCTCTCTCTCTCTCTCTCTCTCTCTCTCTCTCTCTCTCTCTCTCTCTCCATGGTACTTTTTTCGTGTGTTCGTTTCTTCACCTTTCTTCCCACACTTTATATTTTCTCTTTTCTTCTTTTTCCTCTTAAATCCGGCCACCTTTTTCTTTTTGTCTCCATTTACTGTTCCCATCCCTTTTTTATACTTTTTATATTTCTTCTCGTTCTTTTGTTTCTTTCGTCTTTTCTGTGAATTGATTTGATAGTACTTAGAAATAAACCGTAAGTAACAACAGTAGAGGTCTTGGTAAATAAACATAGTATACCTATGTGGAAATACGTGTACTGGTGATAGTACCTTTGTGGTTCATTTCCTGTTACGATTAAAGAAAAAAATCTGTGGCATTAAACTGGATATAATTATATGCATTGGAATCATACATTGGTTATGACTTCGTGAGTTATATGCAATTCAAATGCACACCGAATTTATTTCGATAATGGTTGTGATGATGGTTTATTTTTAGTTTAATGGAACTTGTAATTTTTCATCTCCAAGGAGGCCAGACAAGAACACTAAATAGGGACTGGAAGCCTGCATAATTTCCACTTAAAAAAAAGTGGGCTGTTTATGAGGATTAGAAACGGGTTGGCCAATTAAGCGGCGGTGGTCGAGTCGTGACATGCGTAGATATTTTGGAGATTAAGTAGCCAATAGTCCAAAAAGAGGCAGGAAAAAAAAAACTATGAAAGGGAAGAAAAAAAACATATTAGTATATGGAAGTGGTTGTGGTAGTGGTTGTATTCGCATCTGTGAATGAAATGGTGTTTTATAATTAGATGTTCGTTTATTTATTCATTCATTTTTTTACGTAGTTGTCTAGAGAATGGTATGTAAACAGGTTTAGTGATGGTGGTGATAATAGTTGCTGTTTTGATCAGGTGTTGAACTCTTCTCAATGGTTATATACAAAAGAGATTGTATGTTTATAAACAATGGATAATTTTGTGCATGTACTGTATCTCCGCTGGTGGTGATAATCATGGCTGTAATTAGATCTATGGGAGTAATGGTGGGCAGGTGGATGCCCTTCGCGAGGGAGGGTGATGGATACCCACCGTGGGGCGTACTTAAGTCAGTCTACATGATGACTAAATGTGAAATGCAGCAGTAGGATTGAGAAGACGCTCCTGGTTAAGTTTTTATTTATTCATATATATATATATATATATATATATATATATATATATATATATATATATATATATATATATATATATATATATATATTGTGGGAGAGGTAGTGTTCTAGCAATTTCAGTAGGGTCTTGTTAACTTCCTTTGGCGCCATAACTCAATTTAGAACTTACTTTTCGTACACGCTTAACTTTCTTCATATACCGGTTAGTGATTAGTATAAGCTTACTGTAGAGGCTCTGAGACTGCTGTGTTGATTTTTTTTTATTTTTTATTTTTTATTTGTTTTAAGTTGGATGCTTGCTTGTCTTTTTATTGAAGAACATTCGGCGATTTCTTTTCTCTTCCTGTTTTTTAGAACCCTTCTCCAATCCTGTTTCTAAGGTTCCAGTATTGCGTTTATAGCAATTATAACAATTTTGAGTTAGCGATCCTGGTGATTTTAGCAACATTTTAGAAACAAATTATCTCTGCTCGATCTCAAATCCCTCATTATCTTCCAACTCTGTTTTATGGTACTCTCGAAAAAAGAAAAAAGAAAAGAAAACGGCATTTTAACACGTCTTTGTGATGATATTAAAGAGAAAAATTCTGTGTGCAAGTTAATGTACGTAGTGGTTATGTTCATGGACATAGAAGCTCACTCTCTCTGTTTATGGAGACACATTTGGTAGGCTTATTTTTGCCGCCACTTAACTTTACAACCCCTAGCTTTCCTCTGTGTTTGGGAAAAAAAGAGATACGAAGAAAACATAAAGCTACTTAAGTTTCACGAGGAATTTTTCAGAGAGAGAGAGAGAGAGAGAGAGAGAGAGAGAGAGAGAGAGAGAGAGAGAGAGAGAGAGAGAGAGAGAGAGAGAGAGAGAGAATTTTATGAATCATTATAAGGAAAACACACACACACACACACACACACACACACACACACACACCTTATTCATTTATTATTTTCTCTGATATTTTATTTAATAATGTGTTTATTATACATGTTTCTGTGTAAAATAAGGTAAATTGTCTTGTTATTGAGAAGCTAACTGAACATGTTATCATATTATCATGAACCCAACTTAACAACTTTAGAAGAACTGGTTATTTATGCGGCAATAATTGTTTTGTGGTAATAATATGTGTGGTGACGTTATCGCCTCGTGGGGAAGACGGAACAAGGTTGCGAGTGGGTGTCTGTGAGGCGAGCGAGGGTCAGGGCTTTAAGGAAGAGTCCGGCTAGTAGGATGCTGGTGAAGATGAATGATGGTGGTGGAAAGGCAACTGTATTTATTTTTTCTACTTGTCGTCGTTCAAGAGCACCGAAAATAAATATAAAACCTAGGTTATTGTTCCAAAACTATGAAATAGGAAACCAGATAAAAAAGAATTGCCTTTTTAGTTTCGATATTGCTTCGATTGACTTTTGTGGACAGTTTGTGTCATAAGAAGAGGGTAGGAAAAATAGCTTGAGTTCCTGAGTTACTTGCGAGGGGGAAGAGTGGAAATAGGGATGGAAATAAGTTGAAAGTTTAGTGCTGCGAGTCCTCAGGAGGAAGGAGAGAAGCGTTTAGAGAGCAGAAGAGCAGACTCTCGTGTAAAACAATGCTCCTTCTAAAGCCCTGAAAATAAGTAACGGAGACTTGTGGCAGTGATGCTGCTCTCAGAAAATGTGGTGACTGGGCAATGACACGCCCTGGAGGAAATCACCAAGTTAGGACTGCTCTGGTTATGACTTGTGATAGTTAGAATTTTTTAAAATTAAATTGTATACAACAGTAATTATCGACCACATATACATATACATTTAAAAAATATGCACAAGTACATGCATAGATGCATACTTGTATACAGAGAGGGAGACTGTGATGGAGTGCGGTTGTCACTATGTATTAGGAACAAACTTTTCTCTCACTAGGCCCGACGTCATCAAGCCACGCAGCATACCACTTGGTTTGTGTAGTGCCTCACCAAATCAGTGGGTTAGGCTTTGAGACCATTGTTTTTTGGCTCTTATAATTTTCTAGCGAGATGGGGGTGTATGTTTTGATGGGGAAGGGTTGGTAAGTGGGATGCGGGAACTGGTCAGTAGTGGTGGTGGTGGAATAGTATTGTAGTACCGGGACACTCAAGACTGATTCAACACCAGTTGTACCATGGCAATCATTATGGTTTTATTGGTGAGTTGTAGCACATGGCAAGTGTCTTGGCAGGGGCTTGGGGAGTTTGACTTCTGAACATTCTCTCGCTTGTATCATCAAGTCTTTTCTTTTCTTCTTCATTTGTAAACCCTATGTATTGCTATGTTGCTGTTGATGGTTGTGGTGGTGGTTGTAGTGATGGTGCTTTCAATAGATACTAGTGGTGATAGTGATGGTATTAGTGAAGGTGATGAGGATGGTTGCCAAATAGTGATTGTGATGGTGCCTTTTTTGTTACTGATTATGAGGTTAGTGAAAGAAAGAGGGGTTCATCGCGATGGTTATGATAGTGATATTCCGCTGGTAATGATGATGGGAGCATTAGAAAATAGGTGGTGTTAAAAGTAATCATGACGAAGAAAAGACTATGGTAATGAATCTGGAATGATTTGGTTCCCATACTAATATCTTGTACTTAACTCTTTTCATCTTCCTTTCGTCTCTGTATTTTGTTTTCTTCCCGCCATTTGTTTCGTGTGGTATTTATATTTTCTATATTTTTGTTTTTCCATCTTTACACTTTCTCCTTTTCCCTCCCTGCCTTAAGTTTCTATTTTCATTGTATTTATTTTTTCCTTCTTTTGTCTTTCTAATTGTTTATACTATTTTCTTTTCTTGCTTTATTCTTCTGTTCAGTATGCCTATTCTTTCCTAATGTTTCTTCCTTTTTCTCATTTGCATTCATATTAAACATTTTTCTTCCCCCCCATCTCTCTCTCTCTCTCTCTCTCTCTCTCTCTCTCTCTCTCTCTCTCTCTCTCTCTCTCTCTCTCTCTCTCTCTCTCTCTCTCTCTCTCTCCTTCCATTTGATTATAATGTCTGGGTTTATGTCAGTCTACTCATCCATCAATCCTGTGTGTGTGTGTGTGTGTGTGTGTAGGTAGGTAGATAGATGAATTAAGAAATAGATAGATAGCAAACAGATCATAATCAAATGAGAGAGAGAGAGAGAGAGAGAGAGAGAGAGAGAGAGAGAGAGAGAGAGAGAGAGAGAGAGAGAGAGAGAGAGAGAGAGAGAGAGAGACGAGAGAGAGAGAGAGAGAGAGAGAGAGAGAGAGAGAGAGAGAGAGAGAGAGAGAGAGAGAGAGAGAGAAGGAATATGAGGCAAAAGAAGAAAAATTGATCTATGTCAGTCTGCCTCTGTATGTATGTATCCACCTATCTCTCTAGTATGCATTTATCTTTATTTTCTTTAGATTTCACTACCAAATAATGCATTGTAACTATGATAGCAAGTTACAAGAATATAGTGAACAAGTGGCCTCCCCGCCGGCAATTCAACCAGGGAAGCGTGATTGCCCTCGCCTCTCAGGAAAATTTTCACCTCAGAGCTCTTCCTAATATACATAGAGAAATTTGGGAGTCTCAGCTTGCGTTATAATGGCTGACGAAATTTATTAATCTTCCACCTCAGTGCTTCTTGAGTTTCCTAGAAATTATATGGTCTTGACTTGCGTTGGTTATATACTTTCGTTTTGATGTCATTTAGTTTAGTTCGAAGATGTAGCGAATTTAAGTGAACATGTGTTAATTCAGGGAAGAAAAAATATCTTCCAAGAGCAAGAGAACTGGTCACGTTTGATTGTCTGAGACACGTCCAGGCATCTGTTACTTATACCGAAGTAGAACATGTAGATGAAAGCGAGGGAACGCAGGTCATAAAGGTGTGACCTGCTGGCCCTTAGTACATCTGTGCAACACCTTAGTCACACACACACACACACACACACACACACACACACACACACACACACACACACACACACACACACACACACACACACGTACAGACTTGCGTATTGGAAAGTCAATACATATATCAGCCATGTCTTGATAGTCGAGCTTTGGAAAATTAGTTTGCAAAGTAAGAGTGATGTCCATGTGACCATACTTCCATCATACTCCTCACACAGCTGGATGAGACACTTTCTTGAAACTGTTCCCTCACATAAGAGCTGCACATTTCAAAGACCACAGATATGATTAGAACCTGGGTTCTTATGTTTGTCTTTTTTATATCCGTATTAATTGTTTACTAGGATAATGAATACCTCTTTACCTCCATTAAAACATGTTCAGATTAGTCTATGGATAACGTTTCGGAATGTTGGCAATGTTTTTTGGCAGCAACGTGTTTATGACAAGGTGGTTTACACAACAAAGTTTAATATGTAAGGAGTTTTGTATACACTCATATGTTTAGAATGTGTGAGGAGATCTGGACGCTACAGTATTATTGAAGCTGTAGTGGTGTGACTGACGGGGCCACCACACCTCCACTAGGTATAGGACAAGAAGTGGTGGTGGTGCTGGAATCCTCGATGCTTGCTGTTGATGCTGTTGACGAGGACTTCATATCATGCTTTGTCTACTGGAATTTTTTTTCAAATGATTTTTTGGGGAAAAATGAAACAAATAAAAAGAACGACCGATATTTGGATTTACCATTTCTTGATACAAAGCTCAAGTTTGACTTACGACGCGGTCAATCTTTTATTTTAAGTTACGCTTTTGGCAAAGAATGTAATCTTTTAGGATAAGTGTGTGTGTGTGGGGGGGGGGGGATGATTCGTTAAGTACGTGCGTGCGTGCGTGCGTGTATGCGTACCCGCGGGCAGTACAGTTTCTGTTAACCTTTTTTTATTTTTTATTTTTTATTTTTATTTTTTTATTTTTTTTTACACTCCACTGGTTAGACACGAACAGGGCTTTATCACTTGAGCTGAAGTTGGAGTGGGCGTGCAGTTTGGTTAAGGTGGTGATGAGAGGGAGGCCTGCTGGTAATGGAGATGAGGATGGTGATGGGCTGAGAATGAAGTAGTGTGGTGGTGATTACACAAGGGACAGACGATGGGTTGTAGAGAGCGCTGTCGTACCTTTATGTTGGCGTGTGTCGGTCATTTTTCACGTCATCCCATGTCATCTCTTGTCAGCGCTCGGCTCGAGCGTTGGTCGAACTGGCGTCTGTGCGCTGCCTTTGTGTAACACTTGTCCCTATTTCCCTATTACCCAATCATGGGCGGTGGCAAGGAGGAAGGAAGAGAACGAAAGGAAGGGGCGTAGACAGAATGACACCTTTGTTCCGAATAAGAAGCTAGATACCATTGTGTGGTTGGAGTGAAGGCAGGGTTATTGGTACTGAGATTTAGTAACATACTCTTGTGGGAGAAAAGAAGGGAGGGATGGATGGATGGATGCAGGGAGGGTGAAGCAATGAGGGTGTGTTAAAAATGAGGGTTAGCAAGTATTTTGAGCTGGCTTCATGATCTTACCTTGCTGTTCGTGTTGCGATGATTAACACATCACCATAGCCAGGAGTAAGGTATCTTGTAGTGACAAAATATAAATTTAGTGCCACTCAACATCCGCGATAAACAAATTATATCTTTTATAGAGGTATTTGTGAATCCATGTAAGGTTGATGCTCACTCTCTCACTTTTCATTTTACAGTTGACAAGGCGCGGAGGGGCTTCGAGGAAGGGAACATCGATCCGTGTGGGCTTCCGTCTGAGACCGACAACTATACAGGTGAGTGTTGATTTTGATTTCAAGTATTGCATGTGTTTGTCACCTGGTAGGTGTGGCGTGGCGAGGCGGCGGACTACCCCTAGGACCCATGCTAGCGGCTTCAAAGGGCGGAGGCGAACGCTAGGGACGGGGTAGGGGAAGACAGGGTCACACTGTTGTGAAAGTTCCTGCGGTGATTCATCACAGGGTGAGAGCGATGGACAGGTGTCCATGAGAATTAGGTCTCGCTCCTCATCCAGCATTTGGAAAAGCGGAAAATGCAGCCTATGAGCGTGACCCGAGTGTGCGGGAATCGACGTAAGTATGGAGGTAATTACCACTCTGCAAAGGTTATGGTGGAAGCTGCAGCAGCAGAGGTGGGGGCCTCTGGTGTGTTTGTGTGTGTGTGTGTGTGTGTGTGTGTGTGTGTGTGTGTGTACGTGCGCGTGCGTGTGCGTGTGTGTGTGTGTGTGTGTGCTTGCTCGCATGCGTGCGTGCGTACCCCTCAACCGTGAAGCATAAATGGCGGTGGTTAGGGGGGAGATATGGGGTAGAGGCCTGCTGTCCAGTCACTGACTGCCTCGCCGTCCCTAATTGACCGGCGCCTTTAATGGCTGAAAATTAGCCACGCCTCGTAGCGGTGCCCTGCACTTTGTCAAGACTTGTCGGCAAACGGTTACGAGCCTCGCATGATGAGGCGGCGGAGAATACTGGCGGGGTCGAGGGAACACCAGACGTGGGCACGGGCTCCTGACTTCCAGAACTGGTTGTCAGTGCGACGAACACCTGGATGGTCGCCATCAAGGGAGCGGTTGAGGAGTGCCCTTAGCAGATATTCGGCATCGTCAGAAAGTGTTTGTGTTTGTCGTTGGCTTTACTGGTCCTACGGGATGTTACGCTGGTAGACACAGTTACAAGTCACAGCGGATCTTGACCTGATTCCCTTCACTGTTTCGCAACACTGTCCATGTCTTAGAATATAGAAAAATTCTTGTCACATTACAAGACAGTGTGAGTCACAACGGTCCTTGAAGAATTTACATTTAAATGTGTGTGTGTGTGTGTGTGTGTGTGTGTGTGTGTGTGTGTGTGTGTGCTTGCTTGCTTGCTTGCTTGCTTGCTTGCTTGCTTGCCTGCTTGCTTGCTTGATATTTGGTGAGTAGCGGCCTCTAATGATGACGTGGAGGCGCCTTTCTCCCTTCCCTAAGCTTCAGTGTGGGCAAACTGGGCATGATGGGTGGGCAAGGGTAAGGGGTGGGGCTTGGGGAATGGCTTCTGCAAAGGCGGCAGAAAGTCCTAATGTTGGTAAATTGTAAGGTGGTTCCTAGTGAGACGAGTTTGGTGGAATGATGCTCTGCAAGGGTTGCTTGTTATTGTTGTTGTTATTGTTGTTGTTGTTGGTGGTGGTGGTGGTGTTGGCGGTGGCGGCGGTGTTGGTGGTGGTGGTGCTGATGGTGATGGTTATGGTGATGGTGATAGTAGTTAGTGGTGGTATGTAATAATGTGACGATATAGCAACAAATATAAGAGTGGCTTAAGACGGTAGAATGGAAGTGCAGTATTAAGCCTTTCTTCCTCTGCGTGGTCCAGTGATGTGGATGGGATTCGGGTCTGATGTATGCATGCAATAGCGTGTAATAATGGTGTCCATACATGTAATGCACTGCTGGCCAGTTTGTCTGTCTCTTGGGAATGGGTCATTCTTCAGAATTGGACTCAACGATCTCTCTCTCTCTCTCTCTCTCTCTCTCTCTCTCTCTCTCTCTCTCTCTCTCTCTCTCTCTCTCTCTCTCTCTCTCTCTCTCTCTCTCTCAGCATTTTGTGGAAGTGTGAATGTTATGGTGTGTGCGTGTGTGTGTGGATGTGAGTGTGGGTGTGCGTGTGTGTGTGTATAATAATAATGATAATAATAACAATGATGATGATGATGATGATGATGATAATAATAATAATAATAATAATAATAATAATAATAATAATAATTACAGTTTATTAAGAAGAGCAGCCTACAAGATCAGCTGAAAATCTACTTGTTATCGTGTGTGTGTGTGTGTGTGTGTGTGTGTGTTGTGCAACTGTCAACCCGGGCTATAAATCGCATGACATGTGATCAGATAGTCAACTCGCCTAGGAGGTGACGTCATGTCGGCTAACTGTGTGTGTGTGTGTGTGTGTGTGTGTGTGTGTGTGTGTGTGTGTGTGTGTGTGTGTGTGTGTTGTCATGGTTATGTAGTGTGTTTTTGTGGGGAAGCCGTTTTTTGTAGTGTGGTGGCTTGTATTGGATAAAGGTGGTGTTGGTGATGGCGGCAACACTAGTTGTATTTTTGTCTATCGGATGATATTACATGCTTCTTTTACCTGTAGGTTGATAGAAATCATGATTTCAACCTATTGATATTAAACTATTGTGGGGAAAAATGTTAGAGTAAAAAGCAGCCAACAACAGTAATGGCAATGAAAACTAATTCTGTCATTATAATTATTATCATCATCATCACCATCACCATCATCAACATCACTATCTTTTCCACCTTCAGCGTCATCATCAGTCATGAGGTACATGTCTTATCACATTTGCTGGCGTGTTTTATAGTATACTGTAAAATACAAAGTGGAACGTATCTTGTTGCCTTTACATGTCAATCTGTCAGTACTCAGACGCTCAGTATTCCTTATCCAGCTGCGGGATAGTACTCCACATACGAGCAACCAACCGCTGCAAAAGACTTGGAAGCTTGGAAGTCTGGTGACGATTGTAATTTCACAAAGTCGAAGTGATATGGACCTGTGCTGTGGTTATATTAACAACATCTGGTCCTTTCACATAATGGGGCATGTGATCAAATGAAATCCAAATCGCAGATTCATGCCGTCATTTCAGTAACAATGTGTATTTATATGATTTTGAAGCGATTGTGACTACATCTCATATAGATAAGAAATTCATACTTTGGTTGTTTTGGCCACAACCAGTCCTCTCCCATATTAGGATGATTATGATTACATGAAGTGTAGAAAACAAGGATTTATGTTTTGGTTACATCAGCAATTTCTGCTGTTTATTTGACTAATTGACAGCTAGAAACAAAATGACACTTGTTTCTTCATTTGATCAGGTGACTACTGAATGAAAATCAGATGCTGACGCTGAAAAAATACACAACCACTTCTGGTATCGTTCAGAACTCTTCCGTAAACTTGCCACCAGACTATAATTGCAGCATGTTCAACTTGAGTAGGTGTAGCAGTCGAAGGATCAGCGGCTAGTCGGGCTAAGGCGCCTGTACTTGTTTTGTTATATTAGTGTCTCTATGATCGTCATTACATGTTTGGTATTCAAGGACGTCAGGCCACTGGGTTCCATATTCATTAGGCATAATAAATACCTGACAACTATTATACATTTGGCCTGACACAGTTTCGGACGCAGGGTACTCGTAATGAAGGGTTGTTTTATTTGGTCCTGTGTTCTTGAGTTTGATATGTTAGCTTGCTTATTGACTGACTGACTGGCATTCAAATTCTTAATCACATTTCTGACCTTACCTTTTTTGGTATATATTTGCTCTTCAGTTAGTCTTTTCGTTTACTGACTGAACAACAGTTTCCTTTCCTACTCCACTCGGTCATTTACTAAATTCATATATTACTTATTTACTGACTTTTCGTAACTTGCTAACAGTTTTACTAAATATTGAATAGATAATTTCCTTCCTTTCCTTTTCTTCCTCCCTTCCTCCCTTGCTTCCTCGCAGTAAATGCTGCTGACTTCTCTGCTAAGTAACCTACTAAATACATTCACCTGTGTATTCTTTTTAAAAATTTTGACTTAGTATTTTCACTTCTCGATACGATGTCAAGTATTAAACATAGTAGATTTGTAGTAGGGTGGTCGTCCGAATAGTGATAAGAAGCAGGATGGAGTAGTTTAACGATTTAGAAAGTTATGATTAATTTCTTCCCGTGACCATTCTTGACTGTGTGTGTGTGTGTGTGTGTGTGTGTGTGTGTGTGGCGCTGTGGTGGTGGTACCTTTTTTGTTATCATGGAACAGGTCTTATGGTGGTGTAGTTACGATGGTTTTATGTTGATGTTGGTGTCTGTCTATTGACTTATATGTAGGTTGTGGTAGTGTTGTGGTGGTGATGTCTGTATAGTGAGGGATGTTATACTTTCTTAATGTGCGTGATGGTTGTGGTGACGGTGGTGGTGGAAGCATCGATGGCTTTTGGTTATAATGTTACTAGTCGTATACCACAGGTGCGGTCTGGTTGTGGTGGCGGTAATAACAGTATAGAGTAGACAATTGAGGTATTGTGATGGTAGTGCTTTCACTGTGAGTGTGTGGTTTGGTGGTGATGGTGACTGGTAATGGTGTTGGTAGACAGTCGTATTACCATGGCATTAATATTACAGTGAGGTGTGTGTGTGTGTGTGTGTGTGTGTGTGTGTGTGTGTGTGTGTGTGTGTGTGTGTGTGTGTGTGTGTGTTTGTAATTCACTGTCGCGGTCGCCTGTTGGTCAACCAGCCAGCCTTTTCCCTACGGAGCGAGCTCAGAGCTCATAGACCGATCTTCGGGTAGGGCTGAAACCACATCACACTACACACCGGGACAGCGAGGCCACAGCCCCTCGACCTACATCCCGTGCCTACTTGCTGCTAGGTGAACAGGGGCTAGATACACATTAAGAGGCTCGCCCATTTGCCTTGCCGTGCCCGGGACTCGAACCCGGGCCCTCTTGGTTGAACCGAGCGTGCTAACCACTACACTTCGCGGTGTGTGTGTGTGTGTGTGTGTGTGTGTGTGTGTGTGTGTGTGTGTGTGTAGGCATAGTGATGGTGACAGTGGTAATTGTATGGGTTAGGTGATGGTGACAGTGCTGATGGTGTAGGATAGGCAGAGTGATGGCGACAGTGGTAATGGTGTGGGCAGGTGACAATGGTAATGTTTTAGGCAGACACATTGAGGGTGACAGTGGTAGAGTTGTGGAAAGGCATGTCAAATATTGAAGGCAGCGGTGATGGCGTCGTCATTCAAGGCCAGAAAGGTGAGATAGGCTGACTTTCTCTGTCTCGTAGTAGTGGTGTACACGCCCCAAACCTGCCTTGCACATGCAGGTGTCGTGGTGGCGCGTGGCCGGCGACAGCCTTACCTTTATTCATCGGTCGCGTTTAAGCCTTCTTTTCTTGGAGAATAAGAATGATGCCGCGCTTGGGAGACTGCGTAGAAGAAAAGTCGCAATGGTCCTCTGAATACCGCATGAGTACTAGGAAAAGGTGGTCTGTTATGTACGACGCGACGTGGCCTGGACGACTGTGGGGTCACGACCTGTGTGTGTGTGTGTGTGTGTGTGTGTGAACTACATTTTTTTATATATTTATTATTGATTTTTATTAAGAACTTGTTGTCGATTAAATCTTCGTCCTCCCTCTGTTTATTAATATTGAGTAGTAAGATCCTGTTTACATTGCACGTTGATAGTTAAAATTGCTAACAAATTGTTTGGTTGACATAATCAGATGTTCCTTTGAAAATTATTCATTATTACTGTATGTGAAATCAATAAGGCTAATTCGGTTCCATTTTGCGAAGTTCGTCTTAGTCAGACTGTTACATGAATAGCATTGATAAATAGCGGCAAGTAAATATTTTTTCCTTTTCTTTTTCTCAACTAAGGTTTTTTTTTTTTTTTTTTCTGTAGTCAGTAAATAATTATTAGTTTAAAGTCACTTGAAGGGTGAAATAAGGTGGTGTATTTTCTTGAACCTACTCCAGAAGTAGGAAAATGATGTTGACAAAATCCTAGTCAACGTCATCCATACATTGTTTTCATTATGAAATTAAATATTACACTGAGAACTTTAGTTTTATGAGGAATGTATCGTGCTTTGACAGGTGCTGGGTGAAATCTGAGGCATTGTGGGCCAGGTGGCCGATCTCACGTTTGATGATACTTAATGATTTCTTGCTTGTGGTTTTTTGGTTATCTTAACATGTGTTAAGTTTTCTTCTGATTGGTATTATTTTAACTTTTGTAATAGTATTGAGAAATAGATACTATTACGTGAATTATTGCCACAATTAATGTGTATAAACAAATGAAATGAAAAAAATATTCTTTTTAGGGTTTTGGAACATTGCCGTTCACTGTGGGGAAAAAAAGTCCAAGTGGGAATTGTAAAGTGTTGGATTATCCTCCAGTGGCTAACTTATCTTCCACCGAAGGTTTTCTTTAAGTTTTTGATTAAAAGCTCCCAGATTTTGGCTGGTGACATTCAACTTTTGTTTTTTATTTATGTTACAATACTGTTTTCATAGGAATTTTTCATGTTCCCCAAATGGGAAAGTTAGCATATTTCACAAAATTTCCATATGATTTGGAAACAATTATTCATAATTTCTTTCGAATTTTATTGCCTTCTTATATTACATACGATAAACATTATTCGTTCAAAAACATGCAAATCCTATACTGGTGATAGGCTTCACTGCACACTTTGTGGAATCTCTTCACATTTTGTGCACAGCAGTTGAGTGTTCTTCATGCAGAGGCAGCATCTACTTTGAGTTCATAAGTCCAGAAAGTGATTAACTCCGATACCTAAATGCTATCGCTGGTTGTGAGGAGGGTCCTCCAAGCCTCTACTTATGTCCTTGAGACTTGATCTTTGCTCGAGCAATTTCTCTCTTGAATATAATATGTGACATGCCCGATGATTCATTAATATTTTAGCAGAATCTGAAAGCAAGCACTATTGCCAGATTGAGCTTGTTTGAAAAAAATGTTCCACTACCATTTCTTGGAACGCAGCTGTTGTCTGTAAGATGACAACAGTCTTTCACATACATCAACGCCTCCCACTTGTACATGTGAAATGCGACTAGTCAACGAACTTGTTAGGCTACTTCACACGTCGCTGTACTTTGTGGACTGGAGTCACATCATAGTAATCGCGGGCAACTGTCATACTGATTTGTAGTCGAATAGCCTCGCTCTTTCTGTTCAACTGCTTTCTTTGATGGGAGAGGACAATTACCTGTTATGTTATCTCAAAAATTTTCACACGCTCTAAAGCCTTTTGCAGCAAGTTCTGTCAACAACGCATGGCTGGTGAAGAAATTGTCAAAGAAGAGTACATGGCGGTCAGTATTTTGAACTGCCTGCAACATTAATAGCATGGCATCAATTGGCCAGTCTTCGAGTCACCCTCTTTGCCACAATGCATTGGAAAATTGTATAGATATTCATCTACTCTACATAGCATCCACATTCTATAACCAAATCTTATTGGTTAAGAGAGTGTTAACCATGATACATAATCATAGACCCACTTATCATTGCTTAGTAGTGGCAGGGACAGCGAGGTTTTGTATTAACCAATAATATCAGGCTACAGCGCGAACCAACATGTCTCAGCTTGTATAGCCACACTCATACGCTACCTTTTGTGCCTTTTGTGCGCACATGGATTTATATGAAACAACATGCCAACTTTCTCATTTTGGGTAAATTATGATATTATAATGAACAAAAGATAAATTATTTTCATCATACTGACTATCAATTCTGAAAAAAAAATAGTGTGTTGAAAAATAGGACGCAGTATTGCAGCCTCAGGACATATCTGAACAGTGTTAAAGCTCAGAAGAAAAGCAGTCTAGTTAACTGAAAATGTTAAAATAATGGAAAAAAATCCATGAAATTACTCGAATTTATGCAATATAACAATATAAATTACTTATTTAATATCAGTTAAATAGTTTCACTGTTTTCTTGAGAGTAATTGAATATATAAACCTTTTTTTAATGAATGTTTATTTCCATGTTCCCAAAATAGGAACGTTGACGCTTAAGGGGTTAAAGGATTTTTTTTATAACCGGTGTAAGATTTGAAAAAAAAGAAAAAAAAAACTTTTTTCGTTGGATTTTACCAATTAGACCAGTTTCATCTATCGGATCGCTAACGTTTATAATTTTCTATCCTCCACTGTAGTCGACAATAAAGCTTTTTAAAAACACACGAACTAGTATTTGGACTAGATCCGCTGAGTTACGAAATTAAATTAACTTTATTGGGAGGTAAGGTTTGTGGTTGTCTACAAAGTATTTGTTATGGTGGTTTCATCATTCAGCCCTAATGATTCTATAACTTTTCTCCACACTGCATACTGCATTTTCCTTCCGTCAGCTCTCGCTACAGGGAATGATGGTACGGGAGAAACCTTTCACCATGTTATCCTATTTATGAATATAGGATGTGAATGTAGGATAGAATAGATCTACGAACCTTCCTTTAGTATCAACAGGTCTCCTAGGGTAATTTTTGTTTGATAATCTCCTCCTCCTCCTCCTCCTCCTCCTCCTCCTCCTCCTCCTCCTCCTGTTTTTTTTCTTCATTTTTTTTCCATTTTAAAGAAAAATGAGAGAGAGAGAGAGAGAGAGAGAGAGA
>CM035195.1:8848116-8860842 GCA_020233015.1 Callinectes sapidus | reverse complement strand
CTCCCTTCCCCCCTCTCTCTCTTCTCTTCTCTCTCTCTCTCTCTCTCTCTCTCTCTCTCTCTCTCTCTCTCTCTCTCTCTCTTTAAACATAGGTATGACATAGGGAATTGTACATGGAAGGGAGATTGTCTTTAGCTAAAGAAGACCCCTATCCTGAGGCTTCTATTCAGAAGCTACACCCATGTCTTGGCATTGTCTCTATCAAATAACATGTCTACACTGTTGCTATCAAGCATGGTATAGTCACAAGCCCCATCACTATCAGGCACTATTTCTCGTACGAGGTTAGAGGAAAAACAATAAACACTGCACTGTCACTGTCAGGGTTTGCTTTAATGGCACTAGAAACTGTCAGGATGGTCGGGAGCGTAGCCAGGTATGGGAGGCCACCTTCACCTGCTGGGTGGACATGTGCCTCACTTCCACTGCAGCTGTGAAGGCATTCCACAATGATGCCGTGGCACACGTGAAGGCCCTTGGCGATCGATCACTTGTCACCACTATGTGTGCATTTTAGTTGCCATAAAGTAAATGAAAGAATGTCGCGAATAGTTAAAGAAAATTTAATTTCAAAAATTACAACAGAGTGTATAAAATTTATTGAGGAAAAAAGTTGGTGGTTATTCAATTTTTTGTGACTCAATACTTTATTTATTTTTTTTTTTTTATTCGGGAGAAAAGTCCAAATAATAAAATAAGATTACCAAACGGATGGGCAAACCAAGCTTTATAAATAAGTGTGTAAAGCAAAAACCTAAAAAGGAAATGTTTTTGGTTTTGATGATGGAAATTGTCGAAACAAACGTGTGTGTGTGTGTGTGTGTGTGTGTGTGTGTGTGTGTGTGTGTGTGTGTGTGTGTGTGTGTGTTAATCTTAATGTTATTTTTTCACTTTTCTTTTTTTTAATTTTATTTACCATATTGTGTCCATCCATCTATCCTTCTTCCTTCCTTCCATCCTTCCTTCCTTCCTTCCTTCCTTCCTTCCTTCCTTCCTTCCTTCCTTATTTTTCCTTATCTTTCCCTGATTTCTTCCTTTCTTCTTTTTTCTCTCTAACTTTTTTTTTCCTTGTAGTTTTGTTAACATTTGAGTGTGGAGTCTCACCAGTTACGTTGATGTTTATAACACTGTCAAAGTCGACTATACCACATCTGTTGTTTTTACTATCCAGATATTTGCATCCATCATCCTTTTTATATGATGTGATTCGTCATTTCACTGCACACGGTGATTGTTAAGGATAGTTGCTCGTATTAAAAAAAAATAAAAATAAAAAAAAAATCAAAGCACAAATAAACGATTAGTTGAATTATTGTTTTTTTGTTTCTTCATTATGAATAATTAGCCTTTTTAAAAACCATATTTATCATAAATGTACACTTTTCACTCAACTGGAAACATTAAGAGTCTGTTAGGAAAATGTTTAGTCCTGAATCGCTGTTGTAAGATTCCCACACAAATATACTAAAGTTTCTGCTTTTCCGATTACAAACAGATCGTAGGTTTATATTATAATCGTGAAAAATATTAGAAATCTTTATATGGGTTTTGGGAGGCAGTTTGACTACGGAGATAGCTGTGTTTACGAATTTTGGAGTGTGTGACAAACTCAGTTACTCATGAGTGTTGTGGTTATTCAAGCAGATATGTTGTGAACTTGTTCCTCTGTGTTCTGGCATGTTTAGCATCGGAATCAGTATTGTTGCCATATCATTTATATCATTACTGGATGAAACTATTAGAGAAGGTGAAGTATGTGTTTTTTGAAGACCCCTCCCCCACACACACACACTAGATATAAATTGTCACTGAAAATACCGGGACATTGGCGATAGTTAATCGTTTTGCCATGACTCACTCAGTCGGCATCCACCGTCACCATGGGCATCATTACAGATGTTATTAGCTGGATAGTATCATCAGAACCAGACTAATGCCCCCACATCAGCACTACAATAAAACTTGCTGACTTAGTCACTCACCATATTACTCAGTGCCTTGTTGCTGTGATGGGGAGGACTGCGCACCCCTTTAACCACTATCGTGAACAACCCCTTTAAGGAGGGCCGAGTATAGCGTACAGCAAACCACGACAGTACCGTGTGGTGGAGGCCCTGGGCTAGATCGCGCTCCTGATGAAGGCACGCCCCTCGTCTCCCCCCCTCCCCCGTACCCTCCGTACCTCCCTTGACATAGGTGCGTCTGCACTCTTAATCTGGGTCGGACTGGGCATGCGTGGGCTTGATCACCTCATCTGAAGTTGAAATTTCAGAGAGAGAGAGAGAGAGAGAGAGAATGAATGTGTGTGGGGAAGGGAGGTGATAAATTAAATAGAAAAGAATAAAAAGACGAAGAAAACGAGCCTACTTGAGACCAGAGAAAACGTTGTATTTTTAGGAGTGACTAAAGAGGCTCTGTTCATTGGCCCATGATTGAAGTGCACTTCATACGACATGTCTGCATGAGAGATCTTAAACATGGGAGAGAGAAACAGGCCTAGTGTCATGATTAAGCCATATATGCTATATTCAGTGTGTTGATTGGGAGGCTTTATGATACTTGTGTAGTTATCATAGTTATCTTTGGCTTCTTGTGATCGTTGCTGGCAAGAATTGCCAGCATTGGATATGTGCTGCCAGTGCATGGCCGGGCAGACGGTACGTGGTCCACCACACCTTTGCGTACTTCTAGACTTATTTGTCGTGATCTCAGTGTCAGTGTGTTCTTGTGTCTTGTGATGAAATGTGTGTGTTGATAACATTCTTTCTCCAGTCCCAAAATATACCAAGCTTAAGAATACGAAGAATAATGACACACACACACACACTCTCTCTCTCTCTCTCTCTCTCTCTCTCTCTCTCTCTCTCTCTCTCTCTCTCTCTCTCTCTCTCTCTCTCTCTCTCTCTCTCTCTCTCTCTTTAGCTGTTATGGTGATAACATTGAATGATTTTAGTAGTGATATTTGAACGGTGTTCGTGACCTTGTGGTGGTGACGGCGACCTTGTGATGACCCGAGACGGTGGTGAATAATGTGCAGTGAGAAGGGTAGGGGATGTGTGGTGTAGGGGGCAGGGAGGGTGACCAGGCCGCTTAGATCAATACCTTCACCCTTGCCTCCATCCTCCCCCCTTCCTCTTCCTCTTTCTACCTCTTGTTCTCTTTTCCTCCTTTATCCTTTTCCCTTCCACATTTGATTCATTCTTATCATTATCATCATCTATTCTACTTTTGTTCTCTATTTTCTTCCTGACTGCTTTTCAGGTTTTTTTAAAGGATAAATAAAGGGGTGGTAGTAGTAGTAGTAGTAGTAGTAGTAGTAGTAGTAGTAGTAGTAGTAGTAGTAATGGTAGTGGTGGTGGTCGTAAATACTGTAGGTGATACTGATGTTATTGTTCGTTGTGTATGTTGGTATATAGTATTGTATATAGCGGTGCGAATCTGGGGTGTGCGCGCTGCGTCTAGGGTCCTTTGGTAACTCCCAAAACGGGGGATATTGTCCGCGCCGCCTGATCAGCTGGTCGCAGCTTCCACGCCTGGGCTGCTGGTTGTGGTAGGGAGGGGAAAGGAGGAAGGGAGCGGCAGGTGCAACACTGTACCACCTCGACGGGTCTCACCACTCACCAGTCACCACCCCCGGCCTCCTTCACCGTACGCTTTGGTTTCGTCTTGTGTGGAGACTTCTCATCCTTCCCCAGCACCATTTTTTTCCGTGTGTGGCGTGCGTGGGGTCTTGAGACCCTTGGCGTGTCGGGGCGACGGCAGGAGAGAGGGAGGGAGGGCGAGGATCTGTTGGAGAGGGCCGGGTGAGAGGGTAGCCAGGCCAGCGGTGTGTGGCAACCGGCGCCGCGTACTCGCCTCAGCCATCCATATTGAAGTCCAGCAGTTGGAGTACGAGAGTGGGTGTGTATACACGGTGTGTCTCGCAGCTCTCTCACCTCGTTGTCTGTGCTGTATCGTGTGTCGTTTCAACGGTGGCACAGATTTTGTGCTTTTTATGTAGGTGTCTTCGTGTGGCGTCTCAGACAACTTTAGCGCAGAGGAAATAACTTCGTCCTCTAGTGTGCCTGCTGGCTCAGTGTATGAAGGATCTGTGTGAGAGCGTGGCAGCCGCCATGGCTCAATAAGGCAAGGGCATGGCTGCCTCCTCCGTCACCCGAAGCTTCTGTCGTTTTTTTAGTCCACGAAGCAACCTCGCTGCCTGGAAAGACCCGTAACCCCACGCCACAGCGCCGCGTGGACCTCCCGTGCCACACAGACCACACTCTTCCGGCGCGTCGGCCAAGCCATGGTGATGAACACGTTCCGGTCAAAGTGGCGGCGACGCCGCGACGAGCTCTTCCGCCGGGGCTCAGACGAGTCCGACGAGTGGCAGTTCGTGCCATTCAATCCCTCAGTGTACCCGGCCAATAACAACAACAATCACACCATCAACAATAATGGTACCACCTCTCCAAGTGAACCTTCGGCACCTCCCCTGCCTAAGCCTGCCCTGCGGCCATGGGCCTTGCAGCGAGCCTCCTGGCATGAGGGTCATCCTCCTGTGCCACCACATGGCCATGGCTCTGTGGTCAAGACTTACTACCCATTACCTCCGTGCCCTGATCCATCTCCGCCACCTCTGCCTCCTCATGGCCACGGTCACGGTCACCCCATGTACCCAGGTTCAGTGCCGCCTTGGTATGGTGCCCAGTTTCACATGTCTCAACTTAATTATCCAGCTTCTGTCCCGCCAGGCCAGGCTCGCCCCTCTCCTGTAGTGCTTCGACGCCCCCCTCGCCAAGCACCGCCTCCCGTTGAGGGTTCACCCCCGAGCGGGACCTCTAGACCCACTAGCGGTGGACCTGCAGCAAGTAGCGGGACCTCCAGGCCCAATAGTAGCGGGCCAGTACCAAGCACTGGGGGCTCCAAACCCAATAGTGTTGGACCCACAGCCACTACAGGAAACTCAAGACCCAACAGCAGTGGTCCCATCCCTACCACAGCGAGCTCTAAAGCCAATAGTGGCGGGGTAGCATCAACTACAGGGGGTTCCAGACCTAACAGTTCTGGGCCTGGCGCCAATTCTGGAGGTTCCAGACCCAGTAGTGGTGGTCCCACGACCACTACAGCAAGCTCCAGGCCCAGTAGTGGCAGCATGGGGGGTTCCAGGCCCAACAGTGGTGGACCCTTCGTCAGTAACGAATCCATTGTTGCTGCACCAAGGGCATCTCGTCCTAGTAGTGGTTGTTCCGACACGTTGGACGGACATTCATTGAGCCCCGAGGGTCCCGCCCCTGAAGTGCCGCCACATGGACGACCAGCCGTGCCTCCTCACCTGGTCAGCCCCAGGAGTAACATACCTGGAGCCACCCTGCCCCCACCCCCCACTGTGCCCCTTCCACCACCCCCTGTTCCTGCCCATGCCCCTGGCCCAGTCAAGCCCACTCACCTTAACCTGGAACACCTAACGCCCTATCTCGCCTCGCTGCTTACAAGCAGCGAGGAATCCCAACAGCAGCAGCAACAGCAGGAACGCTCAGAATCCCCTAACTCCCCCGAGTACAAGCTTCCCGTGGATCAGGTGCACGAGTACCGCTCTCCCTGCAGCTCCCCCGAGGCTGACCCAGGTAACGCCCGCGCCCACCCGCCCCCACCAGCCTCGCTGTCCAAACTTGTCCCTCACGTCATGCCCGCTGCACCACTGTGCCCACGCCGTGCCCATTGCAACCACACTGCCACCAACCCCATATATACAAATACACACCCATTGCAGTTGTGAACTTTCCGATGACAGTACACACACACACACACACACGTATTTTCCCCCTCCTCTCTATATGTTACTAAGTTCATTAATAATAAAGTAATGGCTTAAATTCCAGCTCGGTCAATTGCAGATTTTCCTCTAAATAGGCAACGATATTATGAGCGTGTGCACCACTGTGCCCACGCCGTGCCCATTGCAACCACACTGCCACCAACCCCATACATACAAATACACACCCATTGCAGTTGTGAACTTTCCGATGACAGTACACACACACACGTATTTTCCCCCTCCTCTCTATATGTTACTAAGTTCATTAATAATAAAGTAATGGCTTAAATTCCAGCTCGGTCAATTGCAGATTTTCCTCTAAATAGGCAACGATATTATGAGCGTGTGCCCTTAACACTTAGCACTTCATGAAGGCTGAGAGTATGTTGGATACACGTCATGAACTTCAGTAGACGTACTGACACGCACACGTTAACTGCGACACATCACGCTAACACATTCAATTTGCATGCAATATAGAACGGTCTGATTCACGTAGAAGATAAGGTTTTCTCATTTCTAGTTGTTTTTATATACACATACAAACCGATACATACATGCACACATGAATACGTACCCAGGGACTGGTGTTTGTATGTTGATTGATGAACACACACACACACACACACGGGCCATGGTGATGGGCAGGGCAATGGATTTGGACGTGTTAGTCTCGTCGCCTCTTGTAAGCTTGTTGAGTGTTGAGGAGGCAAGAGGGGGCGAGGAGGAGGTCCGGCAGTTACTCCCCATTATCCCTTCCTCCACCAACACCACCACCATCCGTTCATTACCTATCCTGTCTGTCTTATGTAGCTCAGGTTATCTTCCTTTCCCCATACCCTCTTTCTTGGCTCCTATCATCTTCGTCTATCCTACGTGGACTTATATTGGTCCCTCGATCACCTCTACCTGCTCATTATCTTCCCTAACTCTCCTTTATTGCTTCCTTTTTGTACCTCACTACTTTTTGCTCCCTCACTCACCTTTATTTGCTCGGTTTGGTGTTTTACCCATATACTCCTTTTCATTCCTCCACTTCTGGTTTCTCTTTAGTTTTTCATTCCTATTTTCTCTCATTCATCCTTACCCCTTCCTCCACATTTGTCGTTGTCTATTTTATCATTTTTATCTAGCTCTTATATATTTTTATTTATTTTTTCACACATCATTGTCTAGTCCATCTTCTTTCATTCATATTTGCCTCCTTTTTTTCGTCTTCCGGATTGATTAATCTACATTTATTTTATTTCATTATTCATATTATATGATAGTAATTTTCTTTCCTCACTCTCTTTTATTTACTCTTTGTCCTGCTTCATTAACTTGTACTCATTGTCATTCCCACGGACAGCATTTCTTCCTCCTCTTCTTCCCTTCCACTAGCCCTCCTTCCAGTTCTTCTCGTACTGACTTACCTCGTATTTTCATACATAGAGCCTTGGTAACTTATTTTGTTATTCACGAACTTAGCTAGTGGTATTACGTAGCTCTCTAGATATCGCGTTGCGGACCAATAAATATAGTCCATTTACATCCTACGCAATCCCATATTCCTCCTTTCTAACTTGCACATCGGCTTCCGTATGAATGGTTTTTATACGTTTTAGTGTCTGAATGAGGTAAGAGTGCCAAGAAGGAAGAAGCAGGCTGAGAAAAAGATAAGATTGAGACGAAACAAAGAAAAGAGCGAATCATGAGACCAGTAAGAAATATAAGAGGCTGAAGGATAAGTGAAAGGTAAAACATATTGTAGAACCGAGACCAGGAAAAAAATGGACAGAGGGATAAGAGAGCAAAGTCGAAAAACGAAAGAGGAGAAGAATGGAGTAGGGAGCGGGAATAGAGATTCACGGAAGTAAGAGGGAATGACTTGACTAGTTGACCCTGAGAGAGAGAGAGAGGGAAAAAGAGAGAGAATTCCCCCCCCCCCTCTCTCTCTCTCTCTCTCTCTCTCTCTCTCTCTCTCTCTCTCTCTCTCTCTCTCTCTCTCTCTCTCTCTCTCTCTCTCTCTCTCTCTCTCTCTCACACACACACACACACACACACACACACACACACTACCTTCCGGTCCACTTTTACCTTTGCTCTTTCACTTGTAATATTTCCACCCCTCTCTCTTTCCTCCTCCCATCCCTCTCACTTCCACAGCATGCCACGAGGTACATCAGAACATACCTGAACACATCCCCACCTGTCCGCTCATTGTTTTGATTTGCATGTTACACCACGAAGCATTGTCAGAGCTTTGTGGAGGGGGAGGGGGTGGATTAGAGTGATGTATGGGTGCTTGGTAGGGAGGGAAAGAATAGGCGGAGTCGTGTTATTTATTTAGGAAGGAAATTTCCTAACTACTACTACTATTATCTACACGTTACGCAAGGAGTTTCGCCACTTCTAAACCAGATCTGCACTACTCCACAACCTTAGTTTATCTTCGCCACAGCGCCTCTCTGTCGCCTCTCCCATCCCTCACAGTCCCTTCCTCTTCCTCCTCTTAGGTGAGACAGAAAGAGAGTGAGAGGGAGAGCTGCTCAGAACGCACCTTCATCTCCGTTCACACCCTCAGTGAAGTCAAATGCAGCGTCTTGATTATTATAAATAGAATGTAGTAGGTGAGGATGATACGTAGTAGCGGTGTTTGTGTTGGATGGTGGGGTGTCGCGTTGTGGTGTGGTGTGGCTGTGTAATGGAGTGTATCCTCCTGCTATCATTAAGTAAACACCCGGTGCCATATGCGCATCTGTGGAGCTGGTGGCGAGAACCTTAACTATACTCCTTTTACTACTACTACTACTATTACTACTACTACTACTACTACTACTATTACTACTACTACTACTACTACTACTACTACTACTACTACTACTACTACTACTACTTTAGAAACACCCATCCCTTGTCTAGTGATGTATACAGTTTTCCTTCTCCTTGTCCCTCAGCATCCCTTTCCCAGCTCGTCAACAGCCGTTAACTGCAGGTGTGGTTGGTGGAGGACCCGCCCTTACCATTACTGTCCGACGTGCTCCCTTGCTTCCTTTATGGCTATCCATGGCTAAAACTGAGTGTTTATCGTGTGTGTGTGTGTCTGTCTGTCTGTTTGTGTCTGTTATTCCCTTTTTTATCTTGTTTGGGAAGATATTGTATTGGATTTAAGTGTCAGTAAGATGGTTAATTTCTCTCTTGGACGCTATGCTCCTCCTCCTCCTCCTCCTCCTCCTCCTCCTCCTCCTCCTCCTCCTCCTCCTCCTCCTCTCTCTTCACATTTCACCTACTGTGATAAGTAAGTTAGAAAATAATTTAAAACGCATCAATCTTTTATGAGCTTAACCTCTTTGTTAGTAGTAGTTGTAGCAGTAGCAGCAGCAGCAGTAGTAGTGACATTGTGGTATATCAGGAGTAGGGAGGATGCGCAATATACCCACTGAACCCACTCCTCCTCCTTCCCCCCCCCACATCCCTCCCGTCCTCCTCCTCCGAGCTGTGCCCTTCGTCCCCATCACCCTTCTCATCCGCAATGTCTCCCAATCATACATGCAGGTTCCACGGAGCTCCAAGCACCTCTGGAGTTGGCTACCACCTGTACCTCCATCTCTCTGTACTGTGTTATTTTTTTCTCCCTCTCCGCATGTATTTTTATTATTATTTAAGCTGTCCTTTAGTTTACGTGGTTTTCTCTGTTATGTATTCAATTCCTTAACATCCTTAACATCAATACCTTTTTTCTTGTTCTTTTTTATAATTCACTTATAAATCTCATATCTGCGCATTCACTACTTGTTAATTGTCCTATTTAGTGAGCACGCATTCCACAGATGTTCCAGAGGAGAGAGAGAGAGATCTTTGGCCTTTTCTCTAGGGTGGATAGATGTGTGGTGAAGGGAGAAGAGGGTTAGGAAGAGGTGGAGCAATATGAATAGAAAAATGATAAAATGAGACCTTGAAGATTCTCCTCCTGCTCTCCCTTTTCTTTTAGATCTATGTAAAAAACGAAACCCCTTACCGTTTTGTCTTGACTTTACCTTTGACTCTTTAGTCTTTGTCAGATTGCTCTCTCTCTCTCTCTCTCTCTCTCTCTCTCTCTCTCTCTCTCTCTCTCTCTCTCTCTCTCTCTCTCTCTCTCTCTCTCTCTCTCAGTATTATTGACTTTATCTTAGTATAGATATGGAAGGGAAATAAAATGTGATATTGCGCGCACACGCACGCGCACACACACACACACACACACACACACACACACACACACACACACACACACACACACACACACACACACACACACACACACACGTGAAGCTTGAAGGCGATGTGGAAAAGTTGCAGAGGAGAAAGGAAAAGGAAGGAAGTTATGGGACATAAGAAGAAACTTTGCAAGTGTAGATGATGGAAGGGAAACAGGAAAGGAAATGGGGAGAGGGGAAAAAGGAGGTAAGGAAATAGTAGATGAGGAAAGAGAAGTGGGAGGTGGAGAGATGGAGAGAGAGGAGACATATTGATCAGGTCCAATCACTTCTACTCATCACCACCTGCCGCCATCTGGATGAGAGAGGGAGAGAGGCTCAGAGCCTTTCGCTTTAGGAATATGTAAACAAAACAATTTTATTCGACGTTTAATTCGCAGAAAGCTGTAGTCTGCTATCACTAACTATCCCCTCCACCTTCTTTTATCCACGCCCTTGGGCCCACACCCTCCATTATGCCTCTCCAGTGCCGCTGCTTTTCACGCTTACTTATTATCTTCCTCATATCCTCATACTGCCTCCGTTTCATTTTTTGCCTCCCTACAATCCTTAGTTGAATTCTTTCATCTTTTTTTTTCTAATACCTATTCCTCATGTTTGTTTGTTTGTTTTTTTGTGTGTGTGTATTCTGTCTGTCATCGGTGCTTTTTCTTTACCCCCTCCCCCACAACTTTACTCTCTCTATCCTATCGCTCCCTCTCCTTTCCTCCCACCTAATCATTTTTTTTTCCCTCCAGTCTCCACATTCTTGCTTCCCTCAACCTTTCTCAATCCTTCCTTTCCCTTTGATTCTTACCCGCCAGCGTCCCCTCCCCCCCCCCTCCCGCCCCTCCCTTGCATTCCCTCCCTCCTTTCCTCATCCCTGACCTGCCTCACCAACCGCCTTGAGGACCATAAATGATCCTTCGCCTTTAAGTAAGAAGCAGCGACATCCAGCAAACGTTTTCCAGGAAAACGTTTCGCAGACTTCTAAACTAGATGACTTCAACTTCCATCCCTCGCATGTTTTTCATTTTAGATTGACTTTGTTCTTGTGTTGATGGATTTTTTTTTTTTTTCCAAGTTCACTGAAAATGCACTTATTGCTGGAATATTTGCTTTTATACAAGATTTTTTTATCAGCACAATTTGGAACTAAACTTGAAAATCGATTTTTCTTATTTATTTTCATTTACTTTTTTTCATTTTTAAAGTTCCCCTTATTCTTAATTTTCTCATCATACCTTCTTTTTTATTCTCATATTTTCTTTTATGATTACATTATTATTATTACTATTATTATTATTATTATTATTATTATTATTATTATTATTATTATTATTATTTTTATTTTTATTTTTATTACTATTGTTATTATTATTATTTATTGTTGTTGTTATTCTTCTTCTTCTTCTTCTTCTTCTTATTATTATTATTATTATTATTATTATTGTTGTTGTTGTTGTTGTTGTTGTTGTTGTTGTTATTGTTATTATTGTTATTATTATTATTTATTTATCTGTTTATTTGCTTATTGGGATTAGCATCCTTGCTTGGCAGTAATTTTGAAACTCGATTGTTTTAATATTTGATGTTTTTTTATTATTTTCTCCCTAATTTCACTTCATCCTGCTTATTATTATTATTATTATGTGTGTGTGTGTGTGTGTGTGTGTGTGTGTGTGTGTGTGTGTGTGTTTAACGTCGCACCGATTATATCACTCAAATTAGCGTGTGCGTGTTTAACGTCGCACCGATTATATCACTCAAATTAGCGTGTTTTTTTTTTTTTTTTTTTTTTTCTCCAAATGCAACATTTTTCGTGTAACTTTCTAACGTATTTTTATTTCATTTTCTCGGTTTGTTTTTGTGTTTTCATCTGTTTCATTGAAAGCTCTGCTTTTATTATTATTTTTTTTTTTTCAGCTTAGCTTACCATGAATTTCGTACTGGAGATGAAACTGAATAGTTTTAGTAATTCCCACTGCGAGAGAGAGAAAGAGAGAGAGAGAGAGAGAGAGAGAGAGAGAGAGAGAGAGAGAGAGAGAGAGAGAGAGAGAGCGAGCGAGCGAGAGAGAGAGAGAGAGAGAGAGAGAGAGAGAGAGAGAGAGAGAGAGAGAGAGAGAGAGAGAGAGAGAGAGAGAGAGAGAGAGAGAGAGAGAGGGGGGAGGGAGGGAAGGAGACATGAATATTTAAAACCCTCTTGAAATACTTGAGTACACGGAGAATTTTTAGCATCATATATGAAGGTAACAGCAGTCCTGTGTTAGAGCAGGCAGAGTGTTAGCCAAAATACGGTAAATGTTTAGTGTCTATGACTCTGAGGTAGGATGAGTCTTAAATAGGACATGTCTTCTCAGCTTCAAAAAGGGACAAACTTAGTTGCCAGTTTCTTAAGGTCAAAGGTAGACTGGAGTTGGGTTGGTTACTGTACCTTAGTGGTTGTCCTTGCATAACAGATGTTCCTCGTGTGTTCGGATATTTTACGTTTCTTTTCGGAGGTTATAATGTGGGATTTTCTGGAACTACATAGTAGAAGGTCTGGATCCTGCCGTTTGAACTGCTTGGCCTGCTGACGTGAGAGACAAGTTCAATATATGGAAAGCGAAGAAAAAGAGAGAGAGAGAGAGAGAGAGAGAGAGAGAGAGAGAGAGAGAGAGAGAGAGAGAGAGAGAGAGAGAGAGAGAGAGAGAGAGAGAGAGAGAAAACTAC
>CM035195.1:8820012-8841974 GCA_020233015.1 Callinectes sapidus | reverse complement strand
TGTATTCGTAAAGAAAAGTGGAAAGCTATGAAGAGCCAAGGCCATTAATCCTGCAGAAGGCTGTGGCGCAGATAAGGCGTGTCTTCCTACGGGAATTTTGTTAATTTGAAGGGTTTTGTGTGTTACTATGGCTTTCACTGGCCGTGTTACACTGTTTTTCGCAAGTAATTCCGAAACGAATTGTCGGAACAGTATGGTATTTCAACACAAAGCCTCTTACACCCCTACCTAATTTATGGCCCACATAGCATATTGCTCTATGTGTTTACGAAGGAGTTTACTCGTGTATATTAAGACGAAGCCACGAGGTCATGTCTACACATTCAGAGGACTCGTCCCCACCCCCCCAACACCCCCCACCCCCAAACACCCCCCACCACTCCATATTTCCCCCCCCCCCTCCACCCTCCTTCCGTATCCCTCTCCGTCTCCTCGTTCTCCCCACCCTCATTACTCATTTCCTGCCTCTTATATGTTATTCCGTTTACTTTATGTACTGTACTTATAGCTACATGTCATATATGTATGCATCTAATTAATACAGTGTGTGCAGCTTTCGATATTACTTGACATGAAACCTGGGAGTACTGCAACCTTTCATGGAGGCAAAACGTATATCACGTTGTTCATTACTGTATAACCTGATGCTTACGCAAATGTAGTAGGAGGCAAATGTACTGTATGTAGGTCCTATGGCCAGCCGAATGAACAAGCACTATTGTTATTACCTGTGGCCTGGACTATTTGTAATAACATGTTCTTCTTTAGTAAATACCATGTACTCATCACACAATGTTAACATGGTAAAGTTGACATTATATTATTTTGTTGCCTTATGTCGTTCATAACCACATCATTCCATACAAATTGCATAATCGTATTTCTCTGCTTCACTGCATCTTTGCTTATGGATGCCTAATGGTCATAATGGCGTTGTAGCCCTATGAGATATATTTAAGGAAATAAATATACAGTATATACTGTGGGCTATTATGATGTCTACTGTATATTATACATTGTATTAGTTTTATAAAATGAAAGTATTATGATCGATATATGCATTGTCGGTATAAAAAGAGGCAAACATGATAGTACAGGATTTATTCACAGTCACTGTCCAGGAACACATCATCATCATCCTCGCTTTCATCATCACTGGCGACGTTGATGATTACGGGTTCCACCCCCTCATGTATGTTATCAGACCTCCAGTACCCTTTTCCAAAGTTTTGGGAATGTCTGACCGCTCCCAACCATACGTCCTTATTTGCTAACTGCTTGGCCTCTTCTAACCTGGCCTGCAGGTCTGCCCGGGTGAATCGCCGGAGGGAGGAACGCGCATGGCGCTTCATGCATCCCCATACTTGCTCAATGGCATTGAGCTCAGGGTGGCCAGGTGGCAGCCGTACGACCTCGTGGCCCCACTCATGAATGGTGTTGTATATCTTGTACTGGGGCTCTGGACGGTTCTGCCGACAGAGGAGCAGCAGCTGATGGCGTGTGGCAGCGGGTGGGATGGATATACTGCGATGCTCGAGCCAGCTGAGAAGGTCCGCCTTCCTGGTGGCTGTGGTAGGGCATCGACTCTCCTCTGTCTGTTGGCTGTGGTAAGGTGCATTGTCAAGCACCAGTACAGAGGGCTCTGGCAGTGACGGCAGGAGGTGGGTCGTTAGCCACCGCTGGAATAGATCACCATTCATCTCACCATGGTAATCACCGTGGGTGGACTTGGCCGGGTAGCACAGATAAGAGCCTTCAACAAAGCCGCCGGCCGTGCCACCTGCGACCACTACAAAACGCTCCCCTTCTCCAGGTGGTACCTGTCGACTGTAGGTGGTGCTAGTGACAGCCTGTGTGGTATCCACCCACTCCCTGCTATGGCCCATTCTGGTGGTAAACCACGTCTCGTCCACAAACCACCATCATCCCTTCCTTCCGGTAGTGCTGGAGAGCCCGGAGAGCACCAATCCGGCGAGACACCACGTCAGGGGATTCCCTTCTCACATACATCTTTCGCTGAGATACCTTGTATTTAAACCCCATGGTGTGTATAAGCCGCCAAACCGCAGTCTCTGAGGTATCTTCAGGGATAATACCTTCTGTTCTAAGCTCCGTCGATAATACACTGAGTGTAAGATGTTGCTTGTCGGCAAACCTCCGATGAATGTGACGGCGTATGGCACCGACCGCGAAGTTGTCAAAGACGGTCGATGTAAGTGGTGGTGCCGGTGTGGAAACGGAGGATGTGGTGGTGCGGTGGACCATCTGCCTCACTCCTCTCACAGTCATGCCCATGGTGTGCGCAACCCGGTCATATGGCCTGTGTGGATAATGATTAATGTTACTATAATTGTATAGGTCAATTGTATTTCTTATCTATTGTATTTATTAAAGTCACGATATTGTTATATGAATGATCATGTATAAGAGTATCTATACGGGTACGAGTGAAACGTGTACGTATTATGTAAACATGGAACGAGCTATATTATATATAGCAAATTTTCTTACACAGGGGCATATATTAGCATCAACTCCATACCAATTAAATGGTGGGGGAGACAATGTAAAGGGGTGTTGTGGCGTAACATTTATGATCTACCCACATCCTCGTCAACCCCCTCCCCTTTCCCCACCACCTGTGCAAACCAGTAAATAGACGAAATGATCCACCTACCTATTCAAGCTTATGTATGTTTTTCCACGGATCCTCTCACTGTTGTACAATGTGGCGAGGCGAATAACAAATGCCATCCTGCATCCACGTGGGCAATGGAGCAACATGCCAGACATCGTTGATGGTTGTTGTGGTGGTGCCTCGGTCCTCAGTATTATATTCCCCTATCATTGCTTAAGTCATAACCTCGGAAACCACAGCCCGGTGGTAGGGGTAGGGAGGTGGGGGTTGGGGGGGATTTCCGCCTATAGTGACAGGCAGAGGGAGAAAGAGTGGGAGGGGGGGAGTGGGATTGGGGTGGGAGGGAGTCAGGAGACTGAGAGTATTGGCTATAATTACACATTGCGTATAATGGAACGGTGCAGAACACTCGTAATACCATATATGATTGCTGCGGTTATTTGGTTGACCAAATATGACAGCATGCATTAACCTTATAGCGCACACATACATCTTTACAACCATTAACAGCTGGATTGTCATCCTTCCACGCTCTTCTGGCCTTCGTCTGGTTTCCATGCTTATATATATATCAGTGACCGTGTGAATAATAGCAAAGTAGGGTAATTAACATGCATGAATATATATTTCTGTTTAATATAAGTAACCACAGTAACATACACCATATACCGGTACTATATGTGGGTGTTTTGAGGGAGACGGGGAGGGGGTGGGTGAGGTATTAGGGTATGGAGGGAATAGTCTGGGGGTTGGTAGGAGTGTTGGAGGGGCTAGACGAGTACCCCACACTTGTTCGAATGTGTATAAGACCTTAGTGACCATGCCTGGATTCGACTTAAATATACACGAGTAAACTCCTTCGTAAACACATATAGCAATATGCTATGTGGGCCATAAATTAGGTAGGGGTGTAAGAGGCTTTGTGTTGAAATACCATACTGTTCCGACAATTCGTTTCGGAATTACTTGCGAAAAACAGTGTAACACGGCCAGTGAAAGCCATAGTAGCCCAAGTGAACTCTGTGTGTTTGCTTTGTCCCCCATTTTGAGCTGCTATAGTTACACTTCGCTACACTTGCCCATCCGAAGCGTGTGGAAGTTACGCAACCCCCCTGTGCCCTGTTACCCTGCTTGTGCACCCGGGAGGCCTGTGTGAACCCTGTGGCCTGAGACGTGCTCCTGAGGGCAGAGAGAGGGTGTGAAGAAAAAGGGGGTTAAGGTAACAATATCCTCCCAAGCCAGAATAAAATTTTGCTACTTTTCAGAACAATTTTGTTTTCCAGTCAATATTTGATGCTTTTTCAAATTTAGATAGTTTCTTTTTGGAGAAATCTTAACTTTTTAATGACACTAAACTAACTTAACCTTACTTTTAAAATTGAAGAAACTAATCTGACCATATAACTTAGAACTGATTTCTAAAAGTAATCATTATCATTTTTGAATTATTCATAGCTTATGTGATATATAGAGTAGGTAATTACATTAGAAATTAGCAACTGTGAAAATGTGCTTATTAGCCATGACTTTATGACAAGAAGTTGTACTGGACATCAGGCTTGGTTAATGCTGCTGACTTTTTAATTAATCACTATTCCTCACTCCTCAGTGGGTTAGACTCTCCAAGGCAGGGTTAGCATTGGAAAAAAAAAAAAAAAAAAAAAAAAAAAAAAAAAAAAAAAAAAATCACCCCAAAAAGGAGTAAAAGTTTGAGAGAATGTTTTTAAGGGATTTCAAATATATTTGGCATGGAAAAGAAAATATAAACAAATTGCAGTTTATATCGAACTTGTTTTCTTTGATTTCCTGACTTTTTGTTTCTCAATGTGACTTAATTGCCTTAATTTCTCATTAAGGACTTGGAAAGACTGTTCCTATGATAAGGACTTTGTTTTGTTCAATACTTGGAGCTTTCGATGGTAATATGTGGTAAACTAATTATGATATCGATTTACATTCAAGCCCCACCCCCCAAATAAAAAAATAAATAAATAAAATAAAAAAAAAACTTAATTTTATCATATTATATTTTATTCTTTGCATTGATTTATTCATACTTTTTAGTGTCTAATATTTCTCTTCTCACTCTCTGGTCTAATTTTTCTTGTTCGTGCTCTGGCCTCTGAGGGCTTGTGTCATAACAGTGGACCGGGTTTTACCGATCGTGCTCTGGAAGGCGTTCGGGTGTAGGGCGGTTGGGATGGACGCCACTGAAAACGCCTTTAATGTTAATATTGAATAGTTCAACAGCGGATATCCGAGCTCAGAGACCGTCAGTTATCTGAGATCAGTTATGACTCATATTTGTCTTGATTTCATCCGAGGAGGACCTTATCACGGCGATGTCTACTGTCATTCCCACATATCATGCTTCAGTAGTCCCACTTCCACACACCCCGTGTGGTCCTGCGTTCCCAGAAGCCCTCCCGTCCTCCAGCTTGAAACACGTCTACTTGTAAACACACTTCGATTAGGGACAGTCTCCTGAATCTTAAGTGGCAAGATTTGCCTCACTTTGATATTCGTCAAAATAGAGACTCTAAACGAGTAGTTTTCTAGCTGAAGAGTGCACACTGATTATGCTAAACGGGTGAACAACACAATATTAGTTTAATCTTATTCATAATCGTAAGAACAATGTGAAATGGAATTGCCAGATGTTAAACATTCTGGCCCTGGTTTCTCAAGATACATAACGGTAAACGATTTCCAGTGTACTGCTAAAATACTATTATATTACTTCACTTGTACATAATGATACGATGCCACACAACTGCTTGGTTAAGTACAGAGAAATCGCGATAATTAATATCTTGCTTGGCTCAGCTATCTCTTACCGGCCAGTGATATCCTGTGGCCGCCGATTTTCATAAATAGTCCATTGCTTAGTCGGGGGATATCTTAGACAAAAGAAGCGTGTTAAAACACCAGATTAAGTTCACGCCAAGTAGTACTCAGCCTATTTACAGACTACCACATTGATCAATGAAATGTTAACATGGGAAGTTATTGAGCCTGGTGACAGTCCAGATGGCACAATAAGACAAGGGTGGACCATGAGTTCATGCAGTTCGACTTGAGTAATTCAAGCTGTCGGTATTCTATAGCCTTTACTGAAATTCTTCTCCTAAAAAAATATCGATGGAATGATATAACAGTGACATGGGGTAAAATTAAATCTTTTAAAAGAAACAATATTTCATATTTTTATTATTTATGCATTTAGGCTGCACTATACATTATGCTGATTGATTATACAATAACATTATTACAATTTACAAATGATCACTGTTTGTGGTAATGTGTTTACTGTTTACCCATAATACTTGGGTAACAAAGATATGTACATACAAATAAACAAAGAGAACAAACACCCTCTCATGTAGCTTGACAAATTGAATTGTTACTCTCCAGTTGGAGAGAAAGGAGGGATATCTTCACCATCACTGGATCACAGAAGAAAGACCTCCATCCACCATCAATCAAGTGGAGAGGTAATTCCCACCAAAATGAGAGAGTAGAAGACAACTCTAAGCCCTGACCAGAAAAGTTACAGGGCAGAGAGCAGTCTCCACTTCATACTTCCTTTTGGATAGTAGATTTTATCTCTTCTCCTGATCCTATCTCCCTATTCCCTCACACTGGGTCACCTCTGCCTCCACAATGGGAAACACTATCATGAGGACACATATTTTTTGAAACAACAAATTTTATGAGACATGAATGAATGTTATAATTATAACAAATTGTAGTCTAAACTGAGAATGAACATCCAAAAGGCAATATTATTAGGGAATAATCTGGTAGTAAATACAGATGGTGACTTTGGGTTCAGTCATGAAATAATGAAGGATTTTCTAGGTGTGAATAATACACTGATGCTCAAAATGGGTGTTTGTCTGAGGCAGGCTGGTGACATGCCCACAAAGAGGTACATGACAGGTATCCTAAGGTAGTGACTTGAGAGTCTGGCGTTGGTCCACAGTGGCTCAGCGGGACAGCAGCTTTTCGCAACACAAAGGACTAGGAACGCAATGTACACCAGGTGACTTGATTATATTTGAACATAGTACAACAAACATTTGGTGAAAAAGCTGACTAAGGTATTTCCCTATCATGGGAATCCCTATCTTACTTTGGCAAACCTGGAGCTGTAGCATGTGGGGGTTCAGGCATGGTTAGAAAAAGTATGTTAAGTAGTTTAAAAGAGGATCCATAAATGAGATTTGTATTACACAAATATGACACTAAGAGGAGTTACAACCAAACAATTATATGACTTTCTAAGATCACTTTCATGGAATTGCAGATTACAACCTTATAATAGTTTCTCCACATGCTACAGAAATCTATGTTGGTTGATGATCAAATTGGAACTAGGAGCCAGCTTGGGTGTGCTGCACCACCCATTGAAGGATGATCCTGCACCAGGCAGGAGCTCCAGCCCCAGGATCACCACACTCCACCTCACTGTATGTACACTTTTACTGCTTTGTCACGCTATGTGCTGTGTCCAGCCAGCCTAGAGTCGTATGTTGCACATGCACACTCCTTGGATATCAAAGCTAATAATTAAATCAATTTAATTAAAAATTTTCATTTACATATTATACAAAGAAAATGAAATTGTTTTTGTGTTGCTACGCTTAGGTCCCTGACCAAAGCTGTCCCTTCTGCACACATCTTAATCCAGCAGCGCCAAGACAGTCTCTGCCTCACCTGAGTGGACCTTCAGCAGAGCACCACCAATGGTCCAGGAGGATGGACCAGTAGGGGCTTGCAGTCTTTCAATGGCCCTAAACAACGCAGCAGCAGAGAACATAAGCAAGAGTCAGAAGGATATCACTCGCACTGCATCTGCAGGTGTGCTTTCTCAGGTGGCACTTGCTTCCTCACTTCCTCTTGTTCCTTCCTCCCCCTCCTGCAGTCCTCCAGAGGCCTCTGCATCGCTAGGCTTGGTATCTGTGAGTTCTGATCTACTTCCTGCATCTTCAAAGTTCTGAAAATTTTGGTATGGACAATGATGGAATTAATATGTATAAAAACATTCCACAATATTTTCTAAAAAAAAAAATGTGTATAAACAATGATAAGATGAGAGCATAGACCAAGCAGCATATAACACAATCAATATTGAATTCAACATGACAAAAATTATGCTACACTTTTCTTCCATAAACAGACTTGGAAACCAAGACCTCCTTTTTGGCCAGTAGTCTATCTTTGTAGTTTGTAAATACTGTACAGTGGAACCTGGCTATTCATATACAATCCCTACCAGAAAACTGGACAAATTGTGATTTGTATGAATGGTGAATATTTTCCCTTAACAAAAATGTAAATTGAATTAATTGGCTCCAGACCCACAGATTATTGCTTATCTAAAACTTACTGATGGTGGTCATTCATGAAAGCATGCACAATACCATTTTGAGGCCATTGGTGGTGATCTCCAACTAACCTATTATATCTACTTCCTGTCTCCTAGTAGACAACAGGGGGGGAGTTTCCTTTTCCTTACCGGTCTCTAATAATTCATCATAGGTAATGTCATTATGATATGTGATCTACTACAGAAGAATCTAAGAACTGCAATTTGTAAGAATGGCAAATAATTTTTTCCTATAAAAATCCAATTTAGGACTACCAGTTCCAGACCCACAGATGATTGTTTATTTAACTCTTGACTGAAAAATTATTCAATACTTGGCATACCTCTGGAAGTGGTTCATCCCTGGTATCTGAAGCTCTTGCCTCTTGTTGGATGTTGCTTCCCTTGCTCACCTCTGTCCCATCTGTGCCACAACAAATGATCATGCAGTTAAAAATATGCTATGACCTTTAGAATGTCCGAACCTTCATCTCTCTTTACAGATACATGTTTCAAGACATTTATCCCTTTCTTTTGACTAACTATTTAATTTTTTTTATACAATACTTATCTGTATCACCTGCTATTTAATGAAGTCTGAATATTCTTAAAATACTGCTGATAGTACCATGACAAAAGAACTGTGATTAGTAAAAGGTGAATGTTTTGCTTGGAGATCTGGTAACATGGTAGGCCACATCCTACATGTCAGTACAATTTAGTTTTACGATAACTATATTTCTAACAAAAGTGACAGGTCATCTTTTTTCATATATATAATTTTTATCTATAAAGAGAAGAGCTCATCCTGTCATGAAGCCAATAAATTGCATTCATCCATATCAAATTTTGATAAATATAATATAGCACATGTGTGTGACTTGTTCAGTGGCACACAGGAACTCTCATGAGACTTCTGGTGGCCACTCAATGATATATTGCATCTAAGTGAAAATAGTGTAAATAAAAAATTTGGGGGGATTTAGGACCTCGCAAAATTATTGAAAAAAAAAAAAAAAAAAAAAAAAAAAAAAAAAAAAAAAAAAAAAAAAAAAAAAAAAAAAAAAATGCGTAAATTGAGTTACCAGAAAATAAATTTCTGGATGTGATGACATCTATCCAACATCTATCCAAAGTTAATCTATTATCTACCTTAGCATAAACTACATCTTGTACTTCTTCAGGATGAAAATGAAATTAATGATAATCTGTTTTTTTTTTTTTTATACCAGCACAAAATTAATGTTAGTCAGTCAAACTTTCTCAAACAGTGACCTTTGTTTCCATTATTCTCAGTGTGTATTGTCATCTTTAAGATATTTATTCCTTAACCCCTTCAGCACTATCACATACATGTGTATGTGAAACTATTGTTTTGAAGGGCAGGTAAATATGGGTGGTACAGTGTCTTAGTACCACACCATAAACACAGTATATGTATTGGAAATACCCTGAAGCTCTGCCCACAATCACACAAGCCAATTAGTGATAAAAAAACATCACTGTATCATCTCAAGGCCACAGCTGACTCCCATCAATCATCATAGAGTTACCACCTGGCTTATTCAGGAGGATTATACCACTTTTTTGTTGTTCTTAGCTTAGCCATACTGGATTATCATTATCACCACTGCCATGTCAAGTTCTGAATCTGGCTCTGAATATCTGCCATGTGATTCTGATGAAAAATATAGTGATGACAGATTAGAAAGTGACAATAATGATGACAGTGATGAGGTGTTATTAGACATTGTGTAGCCAGTGGAGGATTGGCAACTCATATCTGACACTTGACCTGATCCCATACCATCATTTATTGATGCTCATACATCCTTATTCTATCACGTAACTCAGTTTATTTATCCATGTGTAGCATTTTGTTATTGTTTTGATGAAGTGATTGACAAGCTGCATTTATGGATGAATACACTAACATTTTGCATAAATGTGAAAGTATTTGCCCCCAAAAGTTATTAAAATGAAGGGGGTATGGAGAACACAAAGGCTGATGAGCCTGAGCAGTATATGGGCCTGGACCAGGAAAATGGGAGCAGTGCTGAAAGGGTTAATCAAACACACAAATTTCAAAGAGGAAGATACTTGATTAATTGTTTGATTCCTGAATAAGAAAATGAAAATAATTTTTTCTTAATTTTGAGTTGCTCTTCATCACTGCACAAAACCACTTTCTATTAGAGCTTAGTGACTCTTCTGGCCCCAGTCAGGACTTACCATCATCAGTGTCATGCTGCAAGCTGGTGTCGGAATTATCAGCCACTGAGGATGTCACAGACACAAAGGAACTTGGTCGAGATGTGTAAGGTGAGGAGGTTGAGGGCTGAGTGGAAGAAGATTGGGCTTGGGTGCTGGCCACTACTGTCTGACTCGATGCAGAGTTTTGGCGCATGTGTAAAAGGTGAAGACGTTCCCGTGATGCAACAAGTTCTTTTCTCATTCGTTCTCTCTCATCATCCCTCTCAGAGACAAGATTCTGTAAGGAATTAAATTCTAATATCAGTGCAATGAAAACAGTCATGATTGGCAGACATATAGTATTAATAAGTACTGCCTCATTCTTCACTTATAGCAATAGCTCTAAAATTTTTAGCATCTCTCATCATCCCTCTCAGAGACAAGATTCTGTAAGGGATTAAATTCTAATATCCGTGCAATGAAAACAGTCATGAGTGGCAGACATATAGTATTAATAAGTACTGCCTCATTCTTCACTTATAGCAATAGCTCTAAAATTTCTAGCATTATCTAAGTAAAGCTGTGAAAAAGAAGAGATCAGACATTTGCTGCATAAAGTACATATGATGGACCTTGAATTCCTCAGACCTTGTAGAATTTGGATTCCAACCAAAATAATTCCATAAATTTCATCTCCAAATTAATCAATCATGGGGAGTATATGCCAGGGGGTGCATTGCCTTGCCATCCTATGGCAGCCATGCATTTTAAGTCTCCATGCAGGCTCCTTTCCTGTACAAAGGAACTCACAGCAAGAAACACTGATTTGCCACAGCTATAAGTCCCCTTGGCCTCCTCCATGCTGGTTTATACCTCTTGGAAATAACCTGATAAACAGGATTGACTTGCAGGTAGTGTGCCACATGCCTATATAGCTGCTGTTAGCATTGATGGACTAATCAGTCTCACTAAGTAACTACTAATTTAACACAGTCATACCATGATTCTGTGAAGGCATCTAATACTAAAGACATCAATTTGCTCCAGGTTGGTGTTCAGTGTCCATGTCTTGCAACCATAGTTAGACAGGGATCACCAGCAACTTCGAGATCTGAATCTTTGACCGTCTGCACAGGTACTGATAACACCAAATACTTGTGCTGAGTGAGTCCATAATGCTGTGGGTCAGTCCAATTCACCGTAAGACTTTCTGGCTCGACCCACCATCATTGTGCACTACACTACCAAGGTATGCAAAGTTTTCTGGTACTTGATGTCTTTGCCACACACATGGACAACCTGTACTAATTCTCCATGTAATATAATAGTGTTTCAGCATTGTAGAATGCCTATTTAAATCTAATTGTTTAGCTCTAATGGTCTGTCTGTTATTGTAAACTTTAATGTATTATGTGGGTTTGGTATGATTTGCTCGTGGGTCGGAGCTGTAGAGAGTCCCTCACCCAGTGTGTGGCAGAATAAAACCAGCAACAGCAGTAAGGGTTTCCCTGGTCTGCCCTGCCCTCATACTACACTTCAAACACCCTAAATCTTGGTTTTGAGCCAGGAAACCTTAAGTCCTAAGGGTTTCACCTCCTCGTGCAGTGCCTCTAGAGCCACTATCAGAATCTCCTGTGATTCAGCAAAGATTACAGCATCATCAGCAAAAACAAGATATGTAATCTTATTATTGACAACAGATGCTCTACAATGACTGGTCTAAAATTCCACCTAATACCCAATTCATGCAAATGTTGAAAAGGGGTGGAGGAAGCATGCATCTCTGCCTCACTCCTGTATTCACAGGAACAAAGCTGGTAACCCCCCTCTACACTTCACAGCACTCACAGTCCTGTAGTACAGGCCAGTTAATAAACCAGTAATCTTTGTAGGTATTCCAAAGACAGAGAGGATCCCAGAGTGCTTCTTGATGAATCAAATGCCTTCCTGAGATTGACATAGGATGCAAGCATCCCTTGTTGAAACTCACATCAGCACTCCACAAATGGACCTTGATTGGCGAACAGAGGTTAAGAAGCATCAGTTGTGCATCTTTTATGATCAGATGTGGCTAAGTTACCATTAGTACCATAATTACAAACAAAGATACTATCAGAACAATTGATGTTAGCAAAGGATTTTGGAATGATTGCATAACAAATAAAACTTGCAAATTAACTTCATGCAAATCCTGTCACAGCTGTAATTTTTATGGAAATCAATTGTTGATAACTGAACTGTAAAAAGCTGGGCGTTTACAGTATTTGAATATTAAAAAAAACTTTATATAAGTTTGCTGGAGGTAGCATCAACCTGTTCCCTTCTCTGAAGAGAATGGAATCAATTGAAGGGGAGACTCAAGCAATGTTAAAACCATCTATTGAATAAACCAGGTGGCTGTTAAAATATTCCAGTTTTTCCTTAAGCTGAAGGTTTTAGAGGCATGGGATCACAAGCAAAGCAGAGAAGTAGAACAAACTAGGGAGAATATGAATCTCTCCAAATTACATTGCTGTATAAAGATAAAGCTCATATTATACTGTCTTATGATATGAAAAATTTGAAGAATGTCAACATAAAAAAAAAAAAAAAAACATGATCCTATATAGAAGATTATGAACAACAGCCTGACACATAAAGGTGCTGCATGGCTAGAATTTGTTTATTTTTAAGGAAACTGATCATACAGCATATAGTTTTTCATCATCTTTGTCCACCTATAAGAAAAAAAAGAAAGGAGTCTTGGGAATTCTTTTCCAGGCTTAGTTTTCCACTTATTACCAGCAACAAATACTTTCAAGTTATTTCATTTATTGTACTGGTAGGTATATCACTATCTCAGTTGTCTGATACTCACTGAACCAAACCACCACAGATGGTTTGCTAGAGGTGGTGTTGTCTTATACCACCAATATAAGTTAAAACCTTAAGACTATTAAATTGAGACTGAAATTTCGGGTTATCTTATCTGAAAGTCTTCACAACTGCAGAGATATATGCTGGGGTAACATTGCCATCCAAGTTACTTGCCAAGTGGCCTACAAGAACATCACATCATCTTATATTTAGGATTGACTCAAGGAAATTCCATGGTCTTTAACATATAACTCTAATCCTACTACAGTTCCACTCGTATTTCCAAGTTTCTTCTTGTTTTCTGCATGCATATACAACATTTCTTTAGGCTATGTCTGGCAATTGTAACTTGATAATCAGAGAATTTATATGACCAAATGGACTGCATTAAGAAATATAAAAAAAAATGTTTTTAGTGATATCAACCTGCTGAGTGAATTAGTATAAAAGATTTTACTCACCAATAAAGAAGAGAGTTGCTGGGATAGTGTAGTAGAAATGTTCATGAGTTTGGTCATTGGGGCCTGGTACAGGGGTGTTCCAGTAGCTTTCCCCTCATTGGCTCGTGCTGCTACAATGTCCCCTTCAGTGAGGTTAAGGGCTTCATTGAGGCTCTCCTGTAGACACTTTGCCTGAAACATTGCTGCCAACACCAGCTCCTTTGGCTCTTTGTTGCCTATTGCTGGCTCACCTGCCATGTCCACCACACTCTCAAAGTCCTCATAGGGAATGTTAAGGATGTTGGCAATAATCTGTTGCTTTTCCTCTAGAGCCTGACGGATCTTGAGATCTTTACGCCGTAACAATTCTGCAATATAAGTGAAGTGGTTATCCTCTCTATGTGATAAAAGGAGTCTGTATCCATTAACAAGGCTTGGAAGATCAAATATAATCAAGCTATATCCATATGACAAATAATCAAAATATTGTAAGTAACTTTATGAATCATTGCTGTGTGTACCAACCAACCTTGTTGTAGAACTGTGAATAACTAATAACTGTAATCATGGATTACTGATACTAATTGTATAAAAGTCAATATTTATAGTAATATTGCAGACTGCTTCATGATTTCATTAGGAATAAACATTCAATGGTTCTGAGTCAGTGAATAACTATATAGGTACCTCCACCATTTGTTTAATTATCATAAATATATGTATTATAAAGGCTTAAAATTTTAATATTTACATTGAGACATGGTAAAAAAGTTTAATAATTTAGAATTAACATTGTTTATATATATATATATATATATATATATATATATATATATATATATATATATATATATATATATATATATATATATATATATATATACTTTTGTAAAACCATGATTAAAAGAAATCTAAACTAACTTATCAAGCATCTCATCTTATAAATCGAGTAGATCCAACCGAACAACCTCATGTAGTGATGATTCCACAGCAGTGATTCAAAGAGATGTGAGCAATGCTTCTAACATCTTTAGGTGTGTGTGTGTGTGTGTGTGTGTGTGTGTGCGTAAGAACAGTGAAAGTAAAACACACACACATTTCTCAAAAAGAGTTGATTTCTTACAAGTTTTCTATGTGTATGTAATTCACCTACAATTGTCTTTTCATCAACAGGCCAGCCAGTGGAAAGTGTTTAGGGGTCATGATGACCCTTTTTTGAGTAGTACTGGGACCATTCATATACTACACACTGGGACAGTGAAGTTATAACCTCTCAGCTTACATCAAAAACTTATTTCTTGTTTAGTGAACAAAGACTACATACTATGCATATCTATTTTGCCTTGCTGTACCTGGGATTTAAACTCGGTTCTTGTTGGTTAAGAGTTGAATGTGCTAACTTACTTACTTACTTTAATCTAGCTTCTTTTTTTAATAATTTTTAATATTTAGGTATTATGTACAGAGTACTTATTGCTATTAATCGTTTACTAATGCAGTGATTTATATAATAAAATTCTATTGATTTAAACTTTGCATAATGGAAAAAGCAAGTTTAAAATTATATGAAATCTCTTAACAATGGTTTTCCAACCAGCACAAATAAATAAATAAATAAATAAATAAATGAATAAATAAATAACTGCAGTAACCCTCAAATAAGTGGGACTAATTGTGGGAAGGCCATTCTGAATTATCTGAAAATCCAAGTTTCCCAGGGGATTTTTTAATCATATTTTGCATCCCTGTTACTATCAACAGTTAATATAGTCTGTGTAATGTATTGCATAAATAGGTATTATACAGGATTGTCTATCAACACTATCCACCCCTGCCAGTGAGGTGTACATTTATCATCATAACTTTGATATAGTACTGCAGAAAGCTTTTTAGTGTTTCCAGAGCACATCTTAGAATACAAGCTGCTGCTAGGTGGGAAAGTACAGGAAGTCCTTGTCGTATGATACTACGTTCCTTGAAATCCTACCATTTTTAAGTGTTTTAGATAGGAATGTGTTCCAGCACATTGCCATAGTCATCATTTCATGTTCAGATACATATATAAAGACATACAGTGGACACAAATGAAGTACTTTCTATCCTCAACACAAGAATAGAGTGGGCCGAGGAACATTGCTGCACATGGCTTGCAGTAGATGGATTCTTGATATAGTGATATCTGGCAACCATTGGGTAGCAATACACATGAAAATATCAGAGGCGATAAAATGTTTTTATTTTTTTTTGGTGAAGGCATGTGAAACAAGTAGAAAAAACAATAAAATTGATAGAAACTACACAGCAGGAACACACAGGACCCAAAAGCAATAAGAAGCTAAAAGGGTCACAAGAAGAAGCTCCAGCAGCCGTTATTGTCGCTGATTGATGGTAGACAAATTTGCTACATCTGCTTTATATTCGATGTTCCATGCAAAACTTCACTATCTGCATAATAAAACCATGCTTTCTTTGATACTGAGGATTTCCTGTACTTAAAAAAAATTGCATTACCATGCTTTTTGTTATAATGAAAGCAGATGAAAAAAACAAGTGATTAAGATTTGTGTAATATAATCGAGATATGTGAACTGTGGGGGTTCTTGAAGGTACAATCAAGATGCAAAATATCAAAACAGATATATTAAGACTGAAGACTTTACTGTATTTCAAAATTAATTTTAGTAGGACTGCATATGTGTTTATTATTATTTTAAGGGTTTTAACTTTTCTAATGCCAGTGTCACATTAGCATGATTAGCCAAATCTACCCTACAGAATGTCTGTTGCTGGGTATTTATCCAATGAGATTTTGTTGTCGGCAAAATTTAAAATCCGCTAATTCAGTGTATGTAAAACCAATGGCTGAGAGTATTAATTGATCTTTCATGTGGGGCTCCAACTAGTGGCATTGTAAACTGAAATACATGAAAATAATGACAGGTAGATCTAACTGTAAAAGAAAACAAAAAATGTTGGTTGTACAAAAAAAGGGCATCATATAAAGTGGCATTAAAGGGAGGAAGATCAAATGAGTAGTTACTAATGTATGTACCAGTGATAAAGAGAGTTGCCAGACATTGATTATCATTAGTATATAAGTGCTATACTTACTTATATAACAATGATAATCAACAACTGGTAACTGAACTCATGTTTTACCTCATGTCAGTTACCTACCCCATTATACAATGCTTTTAGCACAGTCAATACTTGTTGTTTTCTTTCATAGTTAGGTCTAACTGTCATTGTTTATTTTCATACATTTCACTAAGCAATGCCATTGAACACTGCACCCATTCAGATGGCACACAATATAGAGATCAATAAATAGATTAAGATGATCTTCCAGCAGTTTTGTAGATTGCTCCATTCATTACTTGATTTTTTTGGCGGAAAAATAACTCCCCCCTTTCAACAGCACCACAAAAACACCCTTTGACCATCAAAGAATCTGGGTGTTTGATTGTTTTGCAAGTGAACTTTTTGTCATAGTGGTCAGATATGTGGTCATCACATGGTTAAAGGCCTGTTTCTTATGACACAAAAGGCAGATTGAGATATCAGATAACTTGGACACTTTCAGAAATTTATTCGTTTGTATACATTTTTTTTCTTTATTTTCTTACGTTCTATCGCAAGTGCATCAGTAGGCACTTTTTCCGATTGAGTAATGTTAAGCCACTACGCAGATATACTGCCTAAAATACCCTTGGTAGCTCTTACAATGTTGTGTTATTTGAAGAATTGTCCAAGGAACTAGAGATGTGAAATGGGTTCATGCACTGAACCACAACCAACGGCAAAATCAGATTTTACAAAACTGACAGCAACCAGCGATGTTAAGCTCAGCTTTTGTTCACATAAGATATATATTTACAATACATGTGTATGTGTGAGTATAATAGGTATATATTTACCTACATATTGTGTGTGTGTCCTTGTTAAGAGAGTGTGTGTGTGTCCTTGGTGTTTGAATGTGCGTGTGTCTACACTGCATGTTTGTGTGTCCACACTGCAAGTGTATGTGGTTGTATGCACCATGTATGTAGTACCTATATATGCAATACATTACACAAATCATATCGAATGTTACTGGTAACAGACCTACAAAATGTGCGCTGTGGAGGGAGGAAAAAATAACTTGGATTTTTAGATATGGTAACTTGGCCTTCCTTCAATTTTTCTGCCTTATGCTCAAGTTATTGTAAATACAGACACACACATACATCTCAATCAAAACAATAACAAAATATAAGAATAATGTAATACCTGAAACTATAGTGGCAACAGGACCACATATAGAATAAAACTTTCAAGGACCTGAATGTAACAGGGAGAGGAATACTAGCATAATAAACAAATCCTATTCCTAGCTTGCTCGTAAAACATTAATATAACACTGGTAGGAGTGTTCTGTAATTTTCCTAGGCCATAGCCTATTTTTCTATAAAAAAAAAAAATAATAATAATAAATAAAATAAATAAATAAATAAATAAAAATATAAGAAAAAACAAAAAAATAATAAAATAAAAATAAAAAAAGGGTTAGTGTATTATTTTTGAGTCACCACACCTAAGGAGAAAAGAAAGACATTCTCTATCCAGACACACAAAACCTTAGGTGTTCTTCCTTACAGATAGTATTGTTTACATATTACAAAACAGTCCTTATAATAAAGTGGAAAAAAAATTCAAGGTGCCATAAATGTTAGTTTAAGGATATTATACTGCCAGTCCATGCCAAGATGCAGTGGAGGAAGGGCTGCCATAGAATCATGCAAATCAGCCAGAAATGAAGATAGAGAATGTGAATTACTGAAAGGTAAATCATGAAGCTTCCTTGAGGCTCCTGATGCAGCCTGGGTCTGGGGATGTTTCTAACAACCCAAGACTAAAGGGCATGAGGCCATTTATTTATTGTATGGTAAACTAGTGCTCAAGGCTTTATTGGCACATGGCTCACTTGGCACGGCACCCCCTCCATCATATTGTGGGGACAACAAATAGCTACTCTACATAACACAAATTCAATAATTCTACTAGTACCACCTCATTTTTTGGCACAAATTTATATTACTACAAAAAGGGAACTCTCAAACTCACGCCTCTGCTGTTTCTTTCTCATCAGCAAACTGAAGACAAAGTAGGAAGAGAGTTTACCTATGGGGGTGAGGACTGGCTCAGCAGAGAGGACCACTCCCTGAGAAACCTTCACCTCCGAGGGCTGGATGAGCGTTGGGCCCTCCACGATCTGGATGATCTGGACCTCCTGGAGCCGGCGGCCGGAGGCAGGGCTCCGGCCAGCCGTGGGAGAGGGGCCGCCTGGGCCGCTGCCGCTGCTGCCTGACCCGCCCGCCTCTGCTGTCATTACCCAACAACAACCACCATCACCACTCAGCATCATTCACCATCACCACTTGCACTGCCACCACCCTTGTCTGGTCACTGCCTTCATAATGACTGGATGGGAGACACTTGGTGGTGCCACCAATACCATGCACTACAATGGAGGGAGCCACCAGGCATTCTCCTCAACCCAAGGAGCAAGCAGTTTAAGTGGCAACCATGTTTTACAGTATGATCTATATGTATGCAAGTAGTATTAAGAAGGCAGTGATGAAAGCTCAACCTTTATCTGAACTACAATAGGAGGAAGGTGCCAGTGGTGAACAGTAGATGGGATATTTGTTTTTTGGAGTGCACAGTGCAAGCTCTGAAGATCCCATTGTGAGAGGCTGAACATTACACACTTGAGCCCCCGCCATGCAGCAAGCCAAGGGTATGGTCAAATTTAAATAGCTAGATGCATTACTTACAGCAGATTACAGAAGAGGTCAGTTCATAGTGCCAATATGATCAATACATTATAATTTAAGAGGTTTATCATTATTGGAAATAATTTGATGCTTAGAGTTTCTGAAAACAGTCAAGGAGCTGAAGTATTGCAATCAATAATTTCAAGTACAAAGAGCTGGATTTTAGGTGTGATATGGCCTTATACTGCCCCTGACACACACACACACACACACACATACACACACACACACACACACACACACACACACACACACACACACCCTGGCCTCTGTTGCTGTGCTGGGGGTAAGGCTCCATGCAACAATGAGCAATGGGATATAGTGAAAATGGAAGAATCATGGCTACTGAGCTACCAAAGGGAAAGAATAAAATACATATCCTTGATTCAAAACCACAAGGTGCCAGGGGTATCCTACATACAAGCAGAGCATTGAAACCCAGAACCAACTGCACCCAGTCAAGGGAACATTATAGGAGGGAATTGCTTCTTATGTATGGCCGAGATGAATGCAAGAAACAAAATACCTCATAGGGATAAAGACCTACCTGTCTTCTTAACAAGTGTTTCAGGTGAGGATGGTGGTTGGGTAGGGATGACAGGAGCAGGTGATTCTTCAATTCTTCCTGATGATTCTGAGGGTTTTGCCGCTCCTTGTTGAGTCTTGCTATCCACAAGGCAGTGGTATCTGTAGCCTCTCCTCCATCTACTTCCACTCCATCATCAACACTGAAACACCAGAACCTCTCATTGTAGCATGATGACCTTTCCCCATTATACAATCACCACTTTAAACAAAGTTATATGAAACTTAAACATATACCAATTCATAACAATTCAAGAAAGTTTCACATTGGGTGCTGCATGACTTCTATCAAAATAACACAGGCACTTTGTATTTCATCACAAGCATCTTACACAATAACATAATTATCCCTTACTGACACTAGAAGCAGTATTCCTTATTGCAAACAAACTTATGAATGCAACAAAAGTCTGTCAAAATGTAACCACACACTAGTACAATATAAGCAAGCACTCTTTCAATTTGGTTAGTGGGCAGAGCTTCTTAGAGTCCTAGTGAGCAATAACAGACTCAGAAAACAATCACACAACATTGTACTACTAAAAAGGAAACTATTGATAGATGTACACATACAGTAAATGTCACTGGCAGCTTTGCCATGTGTTGAAATGATGCACAAGAATATATCCTAGGCATTGGGGAGTAAATACACATATTGGAGTATAATAAGTGAAATATTAAAATTGATCATGAGAATCCAAAACATCTGGATCCTCCTAAAGGTAGGATGGAAAGGAATACATCTAAAGTAATATCTATATCTATTTGGATTCCTACTTGCCTATAAGGTACTGGTGGTTGTATAAAGTTGTATAAAGAAAGCATGAAATAACAAATATATAGCAAATAATGGACAACACAATCCTAGTATAAACTTGAATGTGTCATCTAAGTGATATTTTCTCATATTTTTATGTGTACATAAGCTAATTTCTACTTACATTCTCAGCATTTAAATACCTTGAAATATATTAATCTTTTTATTCAATATGTGATTATATTTTTATCTAAATTATTTATTTATGTTTTGTTGTAAGATAAAGTACACTCCTAATCTTTTAAATGAAATGTTAAAGTACTCACAATAGTCACTTTGTTAGGTGAGTTAGAAATAAAATCATCTCTATAAACTACTCAAATAGTCTGCTAATTAGTTTTTGGCATCCAGAAAAGGAAAGTTAATGTGGTATTACAAAATTTTCTGGAAAAATATCATAATATAACATAATACATATTCTATTTAACTTCTTGCAATAATCATCGTTAACCAGTACAGAACAAAAAATTAGGTTTTCTTTTGCAGAACTTTAAAAAAATAATTTGGTATGAAACCAAAATTTAAAGCCCACATATGGGGTCTTAGGTGTCCATAAGTCAGTTTTGATTTTAGAAAATGCCCCCCAAACCTACAATTTTACACTATCAGTCATCTGTACAACACAGGAACCATCACCAATATCGAGCATTGGGAGAATTATTTCCTTTCAAATTGGCACTCACCCTCTGCTAGAATCAGAAAATTCAGTGTCTCATCCTCTCTCTCTTGAGGCCTAGAAACCTCAACATCTTCTGAAGATGATGGTGATAGTGATGCACCAAAATCCACAAACCATTGGCTATCCTCTCCACTCAATAATATCCATATTGTATTGTCCAATGAGGTATCAATTTAATTCTCGTGAAAACTGGAAAAACGCAACCACCAATAGCCTGGCATATATATATATATATATATATATATATATATATATATATATATATATATATATATATATATATATATATATATTATACACACACAGTATATAATTATATAGGTACCTCTCGTTTTAATCTTGTTTGTTTTACGTGGTTTTGAATTTACACGGGGTCTGAAATCCCCCCTGAAATATATAATTTAGGTACGTTTCTTTTAAATTATATGCGATAATTCGTTGAGATGTCTCATGTGAGTTTCTTAAAGCAACTCAAACAATTTAAACAATCACATATGCATAATATATATATATATATATATATATATATATATATATATATATATATATATATATATATATATATAT
>CM035195.1:8803094-8815232 GCA_020233015.1 Callinectes sapidus | reverse complement strand
GGAGAGAGAGAGAGAGAGAGAGAGAGAGAGAGAGAGAGAGAGAGAGAGAGGAGAGGAGAGGAATGCGGGAGCTTAGCGAGTGTCTGGAGAGGGCAGTCAGGCAAACTAGATATAAATGGGGAGAGGGAGGAGACAAGAAACCGGATAGTGGGAGGTACAGGGACTTTGTGATTTTTATGCTAACAGTAGGAGTATTATAAATAAAATGGAAACACTTTGGGCTATTGTATGTACAGAAGAATTAGATATTATAGGTATCACTGAGACTTGGTTAGACACAGCAGGCAAGCATTTCCTACCCGAAGTAGAAATAGGTGGGTACACTCTCTATCACAGAGATAGGGTAGATCAGAAGGGAGGAGTAGCACTGTACGTCAGGAACACTCTAAATAGTAGCTATGTAAATACCACAGTAAAATCAGTCAGTAATGTAGAATCATCATGGGTTGACAATGGAGGGAGAAAAATAGTCATCGGGATCATGTACAGGCCTCCTCACTTAGATGAGGTAGCTAGTGCACCATTGATACAGGAAATTGGAAGGGCAGCTAGGTATAATAATGTGTGCGTTATGGGGGACTTCAACAGGTATAGAGCCATTGACTGGAATAGGTTGACAGGAGACGGTAACGCTGAGGAATTTTTAAATGTAATACAGGATGGTTTTTACCATTAACTCATTAGGGAACCAACAAGGCAAGGAAATATCTTGGATCTGGTATTCACGAATAGTGAAACCTTGGTTAGTCAGGTAGAGACAGGTGATAGATTTGATGAAAGTGATCATAATGAAATCAGATTCAAGATAAATGCAAAGAAAGATCAAAATATAGCTTTAACGTCAGATTTTAGAAAAGCCAATTATCAAGGCCTTAGAACACACCTACAGAGTGTAAATTGGGAGGAAATAGGAGTAGGCAGAGGGGAGGATCAAGTAAATGAAGTAGAGAGGCTGTACAAAGGCATAGTTAGGGAAATTCAGATGACACAGGAGCAATATATACCAAAGCGGAGGATAAGATCAAGTAGAAATTACCCAAAGTGGATGAACAACAACATAAGGAGGGATATAGGAGAATTAAAAGGGGGGAAGCACACTTCATAGGACAGTATAATGAACTAGCTAGGAATGTTAAAAAAGGCATTAGAACTGCAAAGAGGAATTATGAAGTTAAAATAGCTAGGGATGGCCAAAAGGATCCAAAGGGTTTTTACCAGCTATAAAGGGCTAAAGCTAAGGAAGGAATAGGACCTCTTAAAGGAATGGATGGAAATCTGATAGAAAAGGGGGAGGAAATAAGTAAGGAATTAAATAACTACTTCCTATCTGTATTTACATAAGAGGAGCCAGATGGAGAACTAGAGGTAGAACAGATTTTTAGAGGACAAGAGGCTGATAAATTAAATGACATGCATAGGTAGGAAAATGGTTAGAAAAGAGATAGATAAACTTAAGAAGACTAAATCGTCAAGACCATATGATATTTTTCCGAGAATTCTGAAGGAGTGTAGGGAACAACTAGATGAGCCCATTACAAAGATATTCAGGAATTCGTTAGATACAGGAATAGTTCCCAGGTTATGGAGGCAGGCAAATGTAGTTCCCATATTAAAAAAAGGGGATAAGGCAGAAAGTAGTAACTACCGCCCAATTAGTTTGACATCAGTAGTAGGGAAGATGTTAGAAGCTATCATAGCAAGGGCAATTAGGAAGCACTTAGATAACCATAAACTAATTAAACACAGTCAACATGGATTTAGCAAGGGGAAGTCCTGCCTGACAAGCCTATTATCCATCTACGGGAAAGTATTTGAAACCTTAGATAGTGGTGACAGGTATGATATAATTTTTCTGGATTTTAGCAAAGCCTTTGATAGAGTACCTCATAGGAGACTGATAAGTAAGGTCAGAGCTCATGGAATAGATGGGAAGGTATTAGAGTGGATCAGGGGATGGCTTACAAGTAGGGAACAGAGGATACAGATAAATGGAAAATCAGAATGGGGTAATGTCACTAGTGGTGTTCCACAGGGTTCAGTTTTAGGACCACTGTTATTTGTAATCTACATAAATGACTTAGAAACAGGAATAAGCAGTGATATCAGTAAATTTGCAAATGACACAAAAATAGGAAGACCAATTAGGAATATAGAGGATACTAGGAGGCTACAAGAGGACTTAAATAGACTACAGGGCTGGGCAGAGAAATGGAAAATGCAATTTAATGTCAACAAGAGTACCATTATGAGCGTCAGTAAGGAAAATTGGGCAGTAGAATATATATTAAGTAATAACACCTTACGAATGACACGTAGTGCGGGAGACTTGGGAGTACAAGTTAGTAGTGACCTACGTCCAAGGCAACAGTGCATTCTAGCTAGAAATAGAGCCAACAAAACATTGGGTTTTAAAGACAGGTGTGTGACAAATAGACTCCCGAGGTCATTCTGAGGTTATATTTAGCACTAGTTAGACCCCATCTAGATTATGCAGTTCAATTTTGGTGCCCGTATTATAGGAAGGGTATACGTAGAGTCCTTGGAGGCAGTTCAGAGAAGAATGACCAAAATGATTCAGGGGATGAGAAATTTACCCTACAAAGATAGGTTAAATCGTCTTAATCTCCACTCCACGGAGAGAAGGAAATCAAGAGGCAATATGATTGAAGTTTACAAATAGGTAAAAGGGATAAATAAAGGAAGCATTGAACAGATGATAGAAATTAGTACCCAGGACAGGACACGCAGCAATGGGTACAAGTTAGATAAGCCTAGATTCAGGACAGACATAGATAGAAATTGGTTTACTAACAAAGTGGTGAATGACTGGAATAGGCTGGACAAACATGTAGTAAGCGCAGAGTGAATAGGTAGCTTTAAAAAATGGTTAGATGAGACTATGGATAGAGATGATAGGTGGGATGGATAAATACTATTAATTCAAAGGCTGCCTCGTATATGTCATACTGGCCTTCTGCAGTCTCCACCCTCTTATGTTCTTATGGAGAGAGAGAGAGAGAGAGAGAGAGAGAGAGAGAGAGAGAGAGAGAGAGTAGGGGAGAGTACATACATACAAAACAAGCAAACAAAATAGATTAAATAAGCTACTAATAAATAAATAAATGGGCATAATATACATATGTAGAGAGATTCAAATACAAACATGTAGTGAACGCAGAGTGAATAGGTAGCTTTAAAAAAATGGTTAGATGAGAGTATGGATAGAGATGATAGGTGGGTTGGATAAATACTATTGATTAAAAGGCTGCCTTGTATAGGTCATACTGGCCTTCTGCAGTCTCCACCCTCTTATGTTCTTATGGAAAAAGAGAGAGAGAGAGAGAGAGAGAGAGAGAGAGAGAGAGAGAGAGAGAGAGAGAGAGAGAGAGAGAGAGAGAGAGAGAGAGAGGAAGGGGAGAGTACATACATACAAAACCAGCAAAAAATAGATCAAATAAGCTACTAATAAATAGATAAATGGGCATAATATACATATGTAGAGAGATTCAAATACATGAAGGCTTACTGTAAACACATCCAATATAGAGTTTTTTATGTAAGAGGGGAAATTGGACAAGGGCAACAAACACAACAGAACAAAAGACATAATGAAAGTTTCAAAGAATAACAAGAAAAAACTCATCAGATCCATAACCATTCTTAGGGTGAAATGCCAGCAAGATTATAAAAAACATCACTATGAAGGATCTCAATCAGTAGCATGAAATAGTTGGAAGGTGGAGAAGAGGGACAAACAAACCCTGAATCATCCAATTTAGTATATCTAGCAAAGGTTTAAGTACTAGATGAGTGATGAAGATAAATTAAATGACAGTGATGACATCAGATTAAAATGGAGAAGGGAAGGATTATGAAGTAAGGCTTTAATGTTTTTTTGTTAGATGCCAGAAATCATGAAGGGAGTTAGATGTAAATTTTTTTGACATATTCTTTTCTATTGATGAATGAGCTTTGGTTAGTTAAAGGACAAACTTGGATGAAATATGCAACTGACTGAGTAGTTAAGAATAGTCAGTATATGAAAAATATTTAGAATAATACAAGGTCACTGTGAACTTACTCTCTGAGAGCATCAGAGGAAGAAGTTGTGGAGTCATCAGGATCCTGCAGGGGCGTGTGTGGATGTGCACGGCGGTTCCTCCCTTCTCTTGCCGTGTATGCCTCCTGGGCTTCCTGGATGTGGCGAAACCATCTGCCAAAAGAAAAAGAAATAGATAAATAATGTACATTAAAGCTATAACGAGTAATATTTCCTCTCATTGATTAATCAGGAAGTCATAATTGTTTTACTTTGAGCATATTTATAATAAATGTGCAGTGTGCAAAGTCAAGTACTTTGGTGAACACTTCTTTTATAATAGAATAGAATATACTCTACTGTACCTAGTTGTATATTAGTTCCGCTATCTTGCACTATGTTTACCCAGCACAGCTACATCTCTTGTTCTGCTCATTGTTAATCTTCAAAATTTTTTGTAAGTGAAGCAGTTGCAAAGAAATAAATGTATGGATTTCGATGACAGTTACGCTGAATTCTTGCATTTTGCAAGACTTGTGAAGCACAAGATCTTTATTCCTAAATGGAAGTTTTTGTGAAGCACATATATTGTTAGAGCTATTCATTATCATTAGATCTATCTCCTCTCTACCTGGCCTGGGCATTCTGAGGTAAGATGAGTGCTACATATTGAGTATCAATCAATCACGGAGGCATACACCAGGGGGGCATGTCGCTTTGTCTACCCTATGGCACCAATCCCAACGGTCATGCCTCACGAGTTCCCATGCAGGCTCCCTTCCCATACTGAATATCTCCCAGCAAAAGGCATTGACTTGCTGCAGCCATGAGTTCTGTGGACGTCCCCTTGGCCTCCTCCATGCTGGGTTATCCCTTTCAGAAACAACCTGATACACAGGATTGGCTTCCGAATAGCGTGCCACATGCCCATGTAGCTGCAGTTGGTGTGTTGACGGACTCTACTGGTAATCAACCTTGAATCAGTCTTACAGAACGATGGCTGATTTGACACAGTCATACCAGTGGTATCCCATGATCCAGTAAAGGGATTTAGCACCAAAGACATCAATTTGTCTCTTCAGGTCAGTGTTCAGTGTACATGTTTTGCAACGATAGAGTAAGACAGGGATCACCAGTAACTTGAAGATCCAAATCTTCATGTCTGCACCGGTACTGAAAATGCCAAATACTCGTATTGAGCAAGTCCATAACACAGTGGGCCAAGCCAATCAATCCAATGTACAACTTCTGGCTTGACACACCATCATTATGGACTACACTACCAAGTTATGTGAATTTTTCTGAGATCTCAATGTCCTTGGCACATGTATGAACAGACTGCAGTGTTTTATCCAGTAAACCGCCAAACACCTGAACCTTGGTCTTGGCCCAGGAAACCTGAAGTCCCAAGAGCTTTTCCTCATTCAGTGCCTCTAGAGCCATTACCAGAACCTCCAATGACTTGGCAAAGATTACCGAATCATCAGCAAAAACAAGATCTGTAATCTCAGTATTGCTGACAGATGCCCCACAATGACTGGTCCACAACTCTACCTAGTACCTAGTCCATGCATGTGTTGAAAAGTGATGGAGCAAGCATGCATCCCTGCCTTACAGGAAAGAAGCTGGTCATGCCCCCTCCACACTTCACAGCACTCACAGTCCTAGTTAATAGGCTTATAGTCCTTGCAGGAATCCCACGGAGACACAGAAGATCCCAGTGTTTATCAATGCACTGAATCAAATGCTTTTTTGAGACTGACATGGGCTGCAAGCATCCCTTGATGAAACTCACGTTGGTACTCAACCAGTAGCTACATGAAGCATCAGACCAGTTGTTGACGTCCAGGGCGTGAACCCACACTATTCAGGTATCTAGTGTTTCAGCAGGTGACTGTGGATCTGCATCAGGTTCAAATGGGCAAGCACCTCGTCTGGTATGCTAAGCAGTGTTATACCAGTTGTTGCAGTCCTGATGGTCCCATTTCCTCTTCCAGATAGGGATGACTAACCCTTTTTTCCAGTAAGGAGGAATGATACCTGAATGCTATAAAGCAGTCAAGACAGCATGAAACCCACAAATCATGGCCTCACCCCCAGCTTTGAGCAGCTCTGGACTGATGTTACAGATGCCAGCTGCTTTTCCACCCTTCAACTTTGCCACAGTCTCTTTGACATCATCAATGGAGGATGCAGCTTCATCAATGGGTAAATCAGCATCCAGTGTCTGCAACTCTGCAGTTTGTAGCTGTATGCTTGGAGGATCCACTGTAAATAGCTGCTCAAAGTACTGAGTCCAACGAGCCACTTGCCCATCTGCATCCAATATGAGGTAACCATCTACTTTTCAGATAGTGACCACCTGAGATGTAAACTTGGAGCAGAGTTTCTTCAGGGGTTGATAGGCAAATCTGAGGTCATTAGCATTTAAATGACACTCAATGTCTTCCATAAGTCCCCTGACATACCTCCCCTTGTCTCTTCTCAGGAGAGTTTTAGTCCTACATGTCAGAACCCTGTACTGGTCATGGTTCCCACCAAGTCTAGCAGCATGACTCTCCTCAATACTGTCCAGCATCTCTACTGTGACAAAGCCCCATCATGACTTTGGGCACTCCTCAATGCATTCCTTGCCAGTGTCACATTTAAAGGTATCCCATAGCTCTATCAGGTCCTCATTGGTGTTGAGCACTTCAAACCAATTGGAGACTGTCACTGCATACTCTTAAGCACATGGTTTCTGGACCTGACATGAAGTTTAAGTGTAACAACAGCAAGCCTGGGATCAGTCGCACTCTGAAAAACCCAGCAGTTCTGGAGGATCCTCCAACGAATACTAACAAGAATATGGTTGAACTCCTTCACTACCCCTCCAGCATTGCTATACCAAGTCCAACAGGGCAGTACTCATCTCTGATACCAAGAACTTGCAATTCTCAGCCTTCTAGATCTTGCAAGATTCAGAAGGAAAGAGCTGTTGTCGTTCCTGGTACCAACCCCATGGGGGCCAACACATATCTCATAACAAGCCTTCTCAGTGCTAATGACAGCATTAAAGTCGCCCAAGACATTGAATGCATTGTGACGTGGACACTGGTCCAGTACAGATTTGAGTTTGGCATAGAACATCTCCTTCTCTTTAGTTTCACACATCTTGGTAGGAGTGTACACTGCAACAACAGACATGAAGCCCAAACTGTGCTTCAACCTTAACTGTATTATACGCTCATCAACCGGAGAACCTCTACAACAGATGGCTGCAGTCTGTTGGAGATGCCTATGCAACCCCCTTGACATGGTAACCATTGCTCATGCTGGACCAGTAGTAAGTAAAACTCTTGCTACTGGTCTCACCTCTGCCAGGCCTCCTTGTCTCAGAGAGCCCCACCATATCCATCCTCAACCTAATGAGCTCATCCGATAGATGAGGCAATCGGTGATCCTCTGAGAGGCTCAGGGCATTCCAGGAGCCCACATGCAGAACCCTTCGAAGATTTACCCCAGGAATGGTCCAACGGGTAGGCGCCATGTCTGCAGCCCCACTGGCACCGCCATAGTCAGAAATAGAGTGAGGGGGTCCTTCCGGCCCTCATGGGACACAGGGATCCCGCAGGCTTTCCCTGGATCCGACATACTGGTAGACAGGCCCCAAGGGTGCCTTGGCACCTGAGGGTTCTGCACAGTTAGACCCCCCAGAAAAACTAGATCGGGTCATGGCTACAGGCTAGCCTGTGCCTATAGCCCTGAACCTGACCTCTACCTCTAGATCTGGTGGTGACTGTGAAGGTTTTTTACAGGGAAGGGTTGCAAGCATGTAGGTTACTTAATATTCATATATGTAAGGAGGATATAGAGAGGGATATATGAATAAGAGATTGGTCATATTTTTATCATTATCTATGATGTATTACCATTAACTTAATCAAAACCTTTTTTGCTACTTAATAATATGTAAACTTTTGCTGCCTGCAGTGTCAGCATGGTGGTGTTAGTGGTACTCCGGTGTGCGAGTTGTTCAATCGGCAGTATTGCCACTGAACAAGGCTGTATGTAAATCTTGTAAATATGTACAGAAACTCCAGTGACCTGGTATTTCTACATCTTCACTTTTCTTACTGAACTAAATATGAGGTATTAAACAGAAAAGAAAGAAAGAAAGAGAAGACAACTATAAAGGGAGTACAATGGTGGTAACTTTGGGTCAGCCTGTCTGATTCACCATAGGATAGGTTAGAGATGATCAAGAAAGATTAGGAGAGTGCTTTTTGCTGTGTCCTGTGCTGTGAATTCCCAATTATGTAATTATGTTAATATCCTTGGTGCAGTACACAATGATGGCAAAGCCCCTAAGTTATGTAAGATAAGGTTAGATTTGTATCCTTTGGTGTGTTGGATGAGGCTGTTATATTTGTATCTATTAGTAATTTAGTTGCCTACAGTTCTACTATTTACCTTTTAAAATAGCTTTTCTACTTAGATTTTTTTTTTTTTTGCACAAACTGAATTTATAATCAATACTATTTTCTTTTTCTCTTTAATGATGAAACCTGTCACAAATCTTTGTTTGAGCACTTCAACTTTCATTTACTTTCTTCATAGTCCTCCCCACAGATGCCTTCTTAAAACTGTTGAAAAGTGACTGAAAAAGGAAAAAATAACAATGAAGACCAATTTGCAATAGTTTACATCAAACCTACAAAACCGAAAGAAATAAAGTAATGAACAAAGGGCAATACTGACCGAAATAAGTAAGATATAAAACTGATTTTTGTCGATTTGGTCAAGAAAACGTAATTCTTAGCTTGGGTGACTCAGAAAAAGTTAAAAAGAAACCCTGAAATGTTCAGATATACGCTGAATGCGTTGTGAATATCAGGCACAGCGTGGTGATCATTAGAGAACTTACAACTCCGAATGGAAAGCTGCAGTCACCACTCTAACACGAGATTATAAGCGTGGGGAATTTTTTCGATCAAAATGGCCGTTCTGATAAAGAGGAAGGAAGAATCCTGTTGGAAAGGGATCTTTGTTAATGTTCAACAAATACTCGATGTGTCTTTGCTATTTTTGGCACAAGAAAAGCCGCAGTAATCTCCTCTCTTCTAAAATAAATAAAATAATCAAATAATTGATAACAATAACCAACAACAATGATGATGATAATAATAAATACAATGAAAACATAATTCATAAAAATAAATCAATAACCATTAGCTTTCGGGCTTTGCCATTTCATGACGCTACACTCTGGCGGGGGCTCTCCAGTGGCAGTGGCACAAAGCCTACCCGCCCAACAACATTGCCTGGCGGACCCTAGTCGACAAACGAGAGATCGTGGGCGGGCTGACGTCAATTTGACGTCATCGACCACACTGCAGCCACAACCCTCTGACGCTTCCTTTCGCCAATCATTCAGTTTTTGTTTAAGTATCGCACTGGTAGATGGAACTGTGATTTTTCGGTTCACACGGTCTGGAACACTACAGGTCGATTACACTATCGCACCAGTCGAACTCGAAAACATTAATAAAACGTATCACTACATATGAGACAAGTATTGCCTGAAAGACAAGAGAGAGAGAGAGAGAGAGAGAGAGAGAGAGAGAGAAAATATCGATATCACACCAGCCTCCGCAGTGTGCAAGGATTCTCTTGTCAGACGCGCTCTGCCTACTAAATAAATGGACAAAAATCACGTCTCAAGTTCACTGCCCATATACAGTTTAATGCAAAGATTATTAAGACTACTTTCAAGAAACACGTTCTTCACATGTGCATGTTTCATGGGAAGAAGGGATAGGAGAGATAATATTTATATTGAGGGCGTAATAAGAAACGTAGCTATGTTTTCTGTTCGTAAATACTGTATTCTACACACATCCCCTCAACGATGGCAGATTGTGTCGTGTTCGTTATTCAACACGTGACCAGTTCCTATTACACTGAGGTCAGAAGCACATCGTTGCTAACGAAAATGTTTCTACAACAGCTTAGTTTTTCGTTCCCTCTGCTGTCCTCAATGTTTTTTTTTTTTATTCATTTTTTTTCTTTTTCTTTTTTACTAAGAGATTAGTTACGCGGTGCAATTATGTAAGGGATTTGCCATGTGTAGCGAGATGAGGCAGCAAGAGAGATCTGAGGGTTGAGATGGGAGGGGCAGCTTTAACACGCTTCGTCATGTTCTTGACGAAGCGTCTGCCTAAGGGAGAAGGTCCAGCAACAGACCATGATGTACTTCTTGCTTTTATTACACTAAAATGCTGAAATTATTCACAAGCTCACAACTACTAACATTACTGCTCTCAGGTTTCTCTACTACCGCTACTGCTGCTGTTAATATTGCTGTTGATATGCTAGTACTACTCCCATAGCTGTTGTTGCTATCACTGAAACTAAAATATATTATATTCGTTTGTTCAGTAGCATAAAAAATATAAGTAACGCCGCCCCCTTAAAAAAAATCACTGAACGGTGTTCATGTTAAAATCGTCAAAGCACGGAAAAGACATATATAACAAGTAAATATTTATCTAATGTACGTTACAAAGTATCATACAAAGTGTGTGTGTGTGTCCCCATGCCCGAGTCACCTGGTTGCCTAGCAGCGCAGGTGACTCTCACTCCCCCCCTTCACTCTCCCTCCCCACCCAGTGTGACAGGTCGCGATGTGAAGCTGTGATCGATGTGGCAACAACAGCAAATTCCAGGAGGCATGGTATAATATAGAGAAAGGAAGAACAACGAAAGGGGAAAATAAACGGAGGTGACATTTTGCTCCACACAGAGAGAGAGAGAGAGAGAGAGAGAGAGAGAGAGAGAGAGAGAGAGAGAGAGAGAGAGAGAGAGAGAGAGAGAGAGAGAGAGTATGGGGATAAGGATATTTATGGAATAAACTTTTTTGAAAGTGTAGTATGATCAAACGTCAAGATGAAGTTAATGAGAAGTCAAAGTATTCGTGAAGAAACAAGTTAAACAATAACAGTGACAGAAGCCTGAAGAGAGATGAAATATCAACCACAACAACACATCGCTTCCTGCTGCTGAAGTCGTGTTGACGTAAAAAGTAGCCTCTCTTCTCCCCCTGCCTTTCTCGTTGACATTATGACTCCTATGTATTTGATCAACAAGTGGAAAACATCTCAAGAGCGTTCATGAAGAGAAAGAATGGATAGTGTGGCGGGAGCAACACATCCAAGTGCGGTGTATTGAGCAGGGCAGGAAAGGAAGGGAAGGAAACAATCCATGGATGCATTAAAGCAGGGATAAAAGGGATTAGCACCTGGCTACGAGAGATCCCCGTCGTTCAGACTTGTCGTGGTGTGGGTGATGAGGATGGTGGAGATGGTGGTGGTGGTTGTGGGCGTGGTGGTGGGTGGTAGGCAGTGTAGGCTTCTCAGTCTTGTCAGTAAGAGAGCCTCGCCGTTCCGATCTGAACTTGTCGAGGGCGCCTCGCTCCAGCTGGAGAGATTTTCTCCGTAGTTCTCGAAACATGGCAGCACCCTTACCACGCTTCTTTTCCTGTTCCCCAAATCCCTCCACGGTTTCTCACTGGCTCCTTCTATTTACTTGATTTTACGGGCGTTGGATAGCAACTACGAGACACCAAGGTTACAGAAGCCAAGTTAAGGCAATAGCTAGCGTCACAGTCAACTCCATGTTGGGGCAACTCAGTAGGCGCTGCTCCTCCCTTCCTGAGTCAGACACTCAATGCCATAAAGAACCAAGATGCAGTAAAACCCAGGACTGTGAAACGCAATTACACCTAATAAGTTTAAAAGATCGTCAGTAGCTTGGACAACGCCCCTGCAAGCAGTAGTGGCGGCGGCGGCGGCAGCAGCACCAGTAACAGCAGTGAGTAATGAGAGGCAGGTGCAGCATTAGAGTAAAAATAGTAACGAAAGTCAGATAATAATGGTATTCTAGAATCCCGAGAGATGAGTGGAGACATCTTCGATAACACCGCTCCTCCTGTAATCCAGTCGCCTATTTTCTGACGACCCACGAGGTGCCATGGGTGTGAGTTGGTGCAACTACGAGCATCATGCTCTCTGACAGAATGAAGGTTAAAATGTGACTCCCTTCAGTACGAAATAGCGCCC
>CM035195.1:8789859-8796993 GCA_020233015.1 Callinectes sapidus | reverse complement strand
GAGAGAGAGAGAGAGAGAGAGAGAGAGATTGTGGGACACTGCAAAACACTCACTCTCTACATGTGCATGTGTAACAGTCTTAAAATAGTCTGCATCACAAAAGACGGAAAGATAAGGAGAGGATTTTTCTTCTTTCCTCCCTAACCTAATTAACTTAGAAGTGTAAGAAATAAAAAAGAACAATGAGAAGTAAATCACTATTATCATTCTCTCTCTTACATAATATGCACACGCATGCACGCTCGCCCGCCCGCCCTCACTCGCGCACGCACGCACGCAGGCACACACACACACACACACACACAAGAACATAAGGAAATGAGGGAAGCTGCAAGAGGACGCGAGGCTTACATGTGGCTGTCCTTATGTGAGCAAAGCTAAGTACCCAATTTCATCTATCATCCTCATCCATATATTTGTCTATTAAAGCTCCCTATCGACTCGGCATTAACAATATGATCACTGAGTCCGTTCCATTCAATAACCATTCTATTAGATGATCAGTTCACTTTCATTTCTTTCCTAAACCTAATTCTCAAGCTTGAACCCATTATTTTTGGTTCTATTCAGATAACTGATCCTAAGAACCTTGCTCATGTCCCCTTTGTTATAACCCCCTATACCACTTGAATATCAAGTAACCTCTTAACCTACATCACTCTAAGGAGGGCAAATGATATTATTATAGTATCTTCAATCTCGCTTCGTAGGGAATACGTCCCATTCCTTGTATACACACACACACACACTTAACAGAAGCCGACTTGTGGAATCCCCCCGGGAACCACGATGGGTCCAATCCGTTTCCTGTTAAAGATTAATGACGCTCTAATCAACATCCTCCTTCACTGGAAGTAAGTGGAAGACTGCACCGTAGGTGTGCCAATCGACAATAGAAACCCGGAATACTCTGCACTGCAAACAACTCAGGAGCAGCTACAGGCACGGGCAGAGGATAACAGAACGATGATCAACCACAGAAAGACTGGTGATGTACGTCTGTACTTCCTCAGTGGCAGTGCCTCCTCCCCAGTTCTCTGTGGCCTACCATCGCCTCCAAGTGGTTCGGCTGGCCAAGGTTCTCGGTGTCACGGTGGAAGCCAGCTACCTACAGGCTGTACAAGCTGCGCAGAATCAAGTCCATGGGGACGCCGGCACACGAATCTTTTATTTATTTATTTTATTTTTTTTTTTTGGGGGGGCGTTGCACCTCAACGTCATGCTCCCAAGTTCATCTATGCCTCCACAGTGCGATCCTCCTCTCTCAAATCCACTCAACAACAGCAGCAGGAGAATGTGCAAAGAGGGCGTGCAGGGTCCTCGGCCATGTCTACAACAACTATGAAGATGCTCTCTGCCGCATTATCAAATGAAAACCGACCTCTTCTTTCGTGAGCCCATTGGGGAGGACCTATCGTTTTGCGGTTGGTAATCGTGAGAATCACATAGACATTTAAAACTAGAGAACTAAAGCCTTTTGTCATATTGTCGTATTGATCCATATTCATTGCTTAAAATAGAGATCAACGATGTGTGAAATAGTGGTATACAGTAGGTTTAACAGAAAATGTTATTGTATCACTTCAGTTGGTAGCATGTGGCCTGTAGCCGCGCGAGAATCGAGCCCGCCTCCCGGACTTCGGTATAGTGGTTCACTTTTGTTTCAGGCTCCCTAGAAGATGGACATTCAACACTGCTCACGTAGATATTCGCCCATAAATAGTGTCGAGCGCGACCTAGTAGTAGAATTGGTTGCTGCCCAACCAATTCATAATTTGGTGTGGTTTACATAGAAAGAAGAAAAATGTATTCCTATCCCTCATTTTGGAAAAAAAAAAAAAGCTACGCTTATTATTTCATATCTGGATGCATATCAGACTACTATACCTAACATAATACTAAAACAGTATTGTATAAAAGAATGTCAATGCTTAGCTGGTTGTATTTAACGTGATAACAAGTGAGGAGCACGTGATGTGAAGTGAGGAGCTGGGTGAACTGGAAGCAACACGTGAAAGTACGAATTATGAATAATACAGGAACAGTGCAGTCTTTTAAAAGAAGGGAAACACATAAGAAAAGTTATTTCTATAGAGGTCTGGAGTCTTGTATGGAATCCATAATATACTTATTTCTGTCCTGTACACCCTCCAATATATTGAGATGGTAAAACGTATAAAATAAAGGAAAGGAGTTGACGAAGAGGCGGTGGTGGCCACCTCTTCTATCAAGCATCTTCCGTACTGCCGGGGCAAATTTGACCTAAAATACACGAAAAGGGAAATTTCGGGATGAAGAGAGAAGAGAGCATTTGATAATGCGGCTGAGGCTCTGACAGCCGCATTATCAAATGCTCTCTTCTCTCATCCTGAAATTTCTCTCCGTGTATTTTAGGTCAAATTTGCCCCCTTTCGATGAGCGCGAGAGGAGCTTGGTTGCAATACGAAGAGGCTTGATAGAAGAGGTGACCACCCCCGCCTCTTGGTCAACACCATTCCTTTATTTTATACGTTTTACCATCTCAATATATTGGAGGGTATACAGGACAGAAATAAGTATATGGATACCACGAAGGTAGCGCTCGGTGTTCATCTGATAATGTGGTGCCACTACCGGGAAAGGAAGAAACCTCTCCAATGGGCTCACTAAGGTAGCGCTCGGTTTTCATCTGATAATGCGGCTGTATGTGATTTCCACGATTACCAACCGCTAAACGAGAGGTCACTCCCAAGAGATTCACAGGCAAAAGGCTTATTAATACCGCGGAAGGATGAAACTTCCCCTAAGGCCTCACGAAGGAAGGGAGAGCTCGGTTGTCATTTGATAATGTGGCAGTGAGTCCTCTACCAGACACAAAGAGGCCCTAGCGAAACTTGGAAGGGGCTTGCTGCATTATCCACGCTTACGCCACCTGTCGCATCTGACGCGCCTCGCCTAGTCCATGCCAAAAGACACCAGAACAAGATAATGCCCCCGAGGGCGTCAAGCACGGACTGGTACCATCTCAGTGCATTTCCATAATGATACGAGCAATAAACCATCAGCATAGTGTTCTACTTTTAAACCTCCCTCCATCTCTTATGTACATTTTCAGTATGTATATATTGCAATTCGAATGAACCACATATAACAATTATTATTATTATTATTATTATTATTATTATTATTATTATTATTATTATTATTATAAGTATTACACATTTATTGTGAAATAGCGTTTTGGTGCTAGTAATGGTAGTGATGATTAATGCAACTATGGTGAACGTCAAAAGTTATATAAGATGACGGTGGTGGTTCTCGCCTGCCGATGCTCTGTGAGAGCATGATAATTACGAATGTGACACGTGACTTGTGACTGGCAGTTAGTGGATGCAACACGATGGTAGAAAGACTATGATAAAAAAAAGAGAATCTAGATATAAACAAAAAAATTTAACGAGAGGGAAACCCTTCTCACACTAGGCTAGTGTGTGTGTTACTTGATTATTCCCAGGTTCCATTTTGAAATAATCAATCAATCAATAAATAATTAAATATATAAATATATAAATATATAAATAAATAAATAAATAAATAAATAAATATATATATATATATATATATATATATATAGTATAATATATATATAGTATAATATATATATATATATATATATACACACACACACATACATATATCACATGTACTATGTGTGTGTTTGCGTGTGTGGGGGGGGAGGGGTAATTTACTGTCGCGGTCGCCTGCTGGTCAGCCAGCCAGCCTTTTCCCTACAGAGTGAGCTCAGAGCCCATAGACCGATCCTCGGGTAAGGCTGAAACCACATCACACACTACACACCGGGACAGCGAGGCCACAGCCCCTCGACTTACATCTTATACCTACTATCTTCTAGGTAAACAGGGGCTAGATACGCATTAAGAGGCTTGCCCATTTGCCTCGCCGCGCCTGGGACTCGAACCCGGGCCCTCTCGGTTGTGAGCCGAGCCTGCTAACCACTACACTACACGGTGTGTGTGTGGGTGGGGGGGGGGTTTGCATGATAAGTAAATGTGGTGGGGCATCACCACCACTAGTTACCGTTCTCCTCACCATCACCACTATCCATCCTTCAATGAGTACACTCTACCACATTCACGGCACTTTCACGACGACCCCCCCCCTCCCCTCCTCGTGGTATCACGACCACCCTCACCAACACCGTCCTTCACAGCTCACCTTAAAGTTGAACAACGCAATAGCATATGACGTCACCACACTGACTACTTGCATTGCCCTCTGTTGCAGTGCCAGCCGAAGTCACAATGCTTAAAAAGTCACGCGATGCAATGGCACATATTTCATTGCCCTCATTCTGCATGCTTTTTTCTCCTCCTTTACAATATGTAGCAAATCATAACACTAAAAGCAATGTATGAAATCTTTATATGAACCTACGGTAGAAAGGAAAACAAAACAAAACAAAACAAAACAAAACAAAACAAATAGTTTTGCAATTTCTACGTGTTAGAATGTTTGGAGGTGGTTGTATGTAAAATTAAAATAAATGTCTAACTGATTAGTTATTAGTCAAAAAACACTCTTACCAGCTATTATCTTCCACAGGAAACCGCGTAATGTTTTCTTGTTACTACATCAACTCCAGTTAAGGAAAACCTGTCTTCGCTCTTGCAGGGGCCTCTGTTAGCCACTACAAGAGCTGCAAGACCTGTCCCAGATTGCCTGGAGACCGACCCTGCTTATGGAAACACGATACACCTGATTATATTCGGCTGAAGCGGCGGGACGAGTTCAGTGGAACGAGTTGATGACGATGAAGAACTGGTGGGTGAGAGCTAATGCAAGACCTAGTTTGTGGGGACAAAATTACACCCAAAGATTTCATAAGAACAAGCTCGCAAAAAACAAACTTACTAAGAAAGTCACAGAAAAAAAAGATCTAAGAGAAACGAGCCGAAAGAGCAAAACGGGAAGAAAAAAAACAGCATTGATGTGATGGCATACGTTCCTAACAACAAAGTATCAGTAGGGTTAAAGTAAAGAGAAAGAAAGAGGATAGGGTAACGTGTTGATGAATCTGTGCGAAGTGGAGCAAGCTTGGTATACGTGCTGACATGCGGGAGATTAGTATAAGGATGGGATATGAGAGAGAGAGAGAGAGAGAGAGAGAGAGAGAGAGAGAGAGAGAGAGAGAGAGAGAGAGAGAGAGAGAGAGAGAGAGAGAGAGAGAGAATCACACACATACACAACTTCTTCGAACTTCGAGTTATCACTGAAATGAAAACCGATCGACTGATAATAAAATATGTACATAGAAATGCCAAACACTTGTCTTTCATGCTTCATTTTCTTTAAAGTTACATTTCACTTACATACTTATTCATAATTACTGTTTTAGGAATTTAAGTTTGTTTTCCGTGTGTTTTCAGATAACCTTCTGACCAGAAACAGTGAAAAATCACGTAACACCAAATTCAATCTATTCTGCCAGTGCGGTGACAGTGCTAACATTGACACCATAGGGACAGAAAATTCCATCAACGTACTCGGGCAACCTACCCGTCAACACTATCTGAAACCATACTGGCGGTATGGTTTAGAGACGTTACCTTTCACTATTAATGACATGCATAAGTAACTAATATTATTGATGGCACTTTTCTGAGAGAGAGAGAGAGAGAGAGAGAGAGAGAGAGAGAGAGAGAGAGAGAGAGAGAGAGAGAGAGAGAGAGAGAGAGAGAAAATCGTAACTCAGTATACTGCTCCCGGCTGAGTTGATCAACAATCGCCACTTCCACCACCACCACCACCACCAAAAGAAAAAAAGGGGAAGGATATTAATCGACACATTAATTCCCCACCCCTTATATACTGTATATATATATATATATAATAATATATATATATATATAATAATAGATATTATAAGATACTAATATATAGTAAGTAATAATATATAATATATATATATATATTACCATTTCCAGGCCACTGCCTACTAACCCTAGTCCCGATCTATCAGACCGCCACCTGTTGCCCTCTGCCAAAAAGACTTGGGAGATCATAGAGATTGATCATGTCCTCATATTATCTTCTTGCTTAAGAGGAGAGAGTACTCATCCCTTGTTAATGAAAACTTCTTGGCGACCTAAACGGAATCAAAATGCAAGTACACTTAACGAAAAATAGGCGAGAATGGTTTCCACCGAGCTACATGACGATGGAAGTCATACCAGGCGCGGTTGTGAGGCAGTGACGATAACGTGACGTTAGACACAGCTCAGGCGGATCTGTGTGTAGCAGCTCATTAAAGCATCTTCAAGGATGAGTTTAGTATGAGATGAAGGTATTAGTTAAGATAGTGGCCGTGATAGAGTGAGTAATAGTTCTTGAGATTTGTGGGAGATGCAAAGCTGAATACGAGGTGTAGTGGTGTCAGGCTGAGGATATGTTGTTAACTAAGCATTAGGTTTGTCTTGGAGCACCCACCCTACGCCAGTAACAGCAGAAAGATAAAAACTCTGCAGAGGCCGTGTCAGGACACGACCGCTCGTATTTGCCTAACCAACATCCCATCCACATACTTACTATCTACCTAATCTACTGGACCACATCCTACATTATGTAGCTAGTAATACAACGCTCTCTCTCTCTCTCTCTCTCTCTCTCTCTCTCTCTCTCTCTCTCTCTCTCTCTCTCTCTCTCTCTCTACCGTAATACCCTCGTCCTATGGACACCATCTCCCCAAAATATAACTTTTCCGAGGTTGAATAATGTTTCTTCAATACGTAGGCTGAGGGTGAAGGTATGGAGGATAGCGTTCGCCAACCATGCAAGAGTTGTTTGTATAAAGTTGTAGAGCTGGAGCGAGGTTACCAAGGTAGAAAGGCAGGAGAGAGAGAGAGAGAGAGAGAGAGAGAGAGAGAGAGAGAGAGAGAGAGAGAGAGAGAGAGAGAGAGAGAGAGAGAGAGAGAGAGAGAGGCATTTTTTTCTGAGTTGCATCTTGTTCTTGCCTCGCTATGGCGCTCCGGATGCTGCTCTTCGCCTTTATGCTGTGGTGGTGCTGCTGCCTCCACATCTCAATATTGCTAATGTTGTAAGATGCGGGTAAATTTTTTTTTGCAAATTGCCGTCATT
>CM035195.1:8779859-8784859 GCA_020233015.1 Callinectes sapidus | reverse complement strand
TATATATATATATATATATATATATATATATATATATATATATATATATATATATATATTAAGCAGCAGCTTTCTTTTTTTAATATTCAAAAGCAACAATAAACGCGTCATTAACTAACTTTCCTAGCTTCCTAATTCACTCTATTCCTCCTAATTACACTAATGAACATTGTTCGTTCTGTGCCTCGTTCGTTTCGTGTTAAGTCCTGAGCTGACGCGGACTGTTGATATGTTTATGGGATCCCCAAGGCACTTCTCTTGACCCTAATATCAAATAATATACACATGGTCAATATGCTGGTAAAGAGAGAATAAGCACATCAATGCACCTCACTTCATTAACAAACTACAACAACAACTACTACTACCATCACTGTTAGCCTTGGAGTCCCTCATGTGGCGGCGCAAGAGGAAGTGTGTCTGTTTAGTGCGGGGAATGACGAGGGGAACAGCTTGGGGTTCTGCGAGGATCTGGTCTGGTGAGGATGACGGGCTGACTATTATCATATGAGCTTGTGAGTGAGATGCGACTCTCAACATTGCCTTATCTTACTTCATAGCTGCTTGAGAGAGAGAGAGAGAGAGAGAGAGAGAGAGAGAGAGAGAGAGAGAGAGAGAGAGAGAGAGAGAGAGAGAGAGAGAGAGAGAGAGAGAGAGTTTAGTGGAGGGAAGGGAGCTTGAAGGACATAACATCGCTGAAGGTAAACACGAGACTATCACTACAACCCCTCCCCCCCCCACCTCTCTCTCTCTCTCTCTCTGTTACTCTTATCATGTGTACTCCGAGCAGACGTCATCTGCAAACCTGATATAAAAAAAATATGGGGTGGTAAGGACGCCTACCAAGAGAGAGAGAGAGAGAGAGAGAGAGAGAGAGAGAGAGAGAGAGAGAGAGAGAGAGAGAGAGAGAATGTGTGTTTACCAGAACTAAACACTTCTCCCAGGGGGTCTAGCGACCTTAAGACCTCGTTGTTTCGGCGCCAAAATATCAATCACTAAATCACTCCGTGTCTGTAAGGCGAGACAAGGAGGGCGCAAGGAGAATCAGGAGGGGTCCGTTACGCAAGACCAAATAACTAGTTCCTGCTTTGGTTTTCAACTTATTCCGAGAAAGTTTGAGGTGCGCAAGCCGACTCTAATGGGGGCTCATGACCAGTAGAATGGTTCTTACATTCAGTGAGAGCCAAAAAGAGCACATGCTTTGTGAACCAAACAGGATGCAAGATCAACAGTAAGAGGGCAAACACCGCGAAAGTTTAACAATCTTCAAGTTAAGGGGCTTGGGGGCGGGGCCAAAATAAATCTTAAAATGATGCCTAAACATCCCTTTTGAAACACTTACAACTTATTAAATGTTAAGTCATTCCATCCACCCAACTACACCCATCACACCCTGGCTATCTCCTCCAATCATGACCACTCCACAACGCAAGTAGCTCAGGCATCCCCTCTGTCAGCCATGAATGAGAGACTGAGACACCACACGCATCCTCGTGGCGCGGGAAGGGTGCACTGTGAGGGGGTGAGGGCCGCCTCTGTTGCCACGTGAAGGAGTGGTTGATTGGATGCCGCTTTCAACTTGTGAAGGAGTCGAGCCACATCTACTCCTTCTCGTTCTCTTCCTCTTCGAACTAGTTCTCTTCCTTTACTCCTCCTCCTTCCACTGCCACTCTTCTTATTGCTCCACTCTTATTCGTGGAGCAGCAGCAGCAGCAGCAGCAGCAGGAGGAGGAGGAGGAGCACGACTGGCATGATTAAACCTGACTGGCTAAGAAAACACGAACACACACACACACACACACACACACACACACACACACATACATGAATGAATAAATAAATAAATACATACAAATAAAACGAATAAAATGCAATAGGCACAATAAAAACAAAAGGATACAGTACTAGTAATAAAATTTTCTAAACCTTATACTCTCTCTCTCTCTCTCTCTCTCTCTCTCTCTCTCTCTCTCTCTCTCTCTCTCTCTCTCTCGTGGAATAGGGAGTTATACCAGACTAATCTTGCTCCCTATATACTAAGTACACCTAAGCCTGATATCTTAGATAACGTCTGGTACCTTATCTGTGACTTCAGTTGATTAATGGATTGATTGGGGATGAGGCGAATAAAATTTGTTCCTTAACTTATTTTATCGGTTAATACTACAGTATGCGTCTTGCGAATGGAATTCTGATTGAATATGATGAACCACTTTTGTCATTTATACATCGGAAGCGGGAAAGAAGAGTTTTAAAAAAAAGTGGAGATAGTCGCCATGACGTTTAGCGATGAAGTTCTTAACGATATCATTACAATAGCAACACTTGATGACGCTTAAGTTCATACTTCAACGATCATCCCAAAACCAAATTCACACATCACAACTACTACTAACACTGCCATTTCAAAATATCTTCATACTTTAATATTAAAACAAACTAATTCACACATTTTTTTTTTACATCTGCCACATGCGGAGACAGACAGAGACAGACAGACACACACACACACACACACACACACAATGGTAATTACAGAAATATATGAAAAAAAACACATACATACATATCTTTCAATATAATAACCATATAACATTCAGTCAGGAACAAAGAGAGTATGCACAACTGACAGTGAATCCATGTCATTTATTACTTTTCATCGTTCTTCGTGTTTAGTCATTTTTCCATCTTCCGCACGATTATTTATGATAACAGCAACAGTAGTAATAATAATGACAAAGTACAAAATCACAACATTAACGACAAAAAAAAAAAAAAAACTTATTACATTATTCATCGTAACCATCATCATTCTCGTCACCAGGCACACGGAAGGGGACCACGACGCACAACCTAACTTGCGAGTGTTGTATGTCCTTAACTCCTTGGTAATGACGAACAGCAGGGGTGTGGTTTGAGGGAGCGGAAGGCGTGAGTCACGGTGTGTGTGTGTGTGTGTGTGCGAGAGAGAGAGAGAGAGAGAGAGAGAGAGAGAGAGAGAGAGAGAGAGAGAGAGAGAGAGAGAGAGAGAGAGAGAGAGAGAGCGCGCGAGAGAGAGAGAGAGAGAGAGAGAGAACATTGCCAACGGTGAGTCACGGTTTGCTTATAATTAAGTGGCCCAGTGAACAGAAGGGAGAAGGAAACAGTACGATGACACACACACACACACACACACACACTGCATCTTAACGAAGCATACGTAGCCTCTTCGTCCTCCCCTCATGTGACAAACCCACCCGAGTTATGAAAGACTCATCCAATAATCTGGTGGCGTTTCACGACAACGTGGTGTGGATGGGAGACTGGGTTCGGACAGGTGTGCTGGTGAGCGGGGGTGAAACACCTACCCTCCGCCACTCCCTGCAGTTGTTCCCACGACTGGTTTGCACTATTGTCTTCACTCCCGCGCCCCTTCCTTCTCTCTAACTAATACAGTACTCGCTAATCCCTACCTAATACAATGTTCATCTACACCACCTTGCTTACCTGGGGTTAGCTTGGTTTGGAGACCTACTCGAGGGCTCGTCAGAGGCTGAGGTGGAACGGGGAACGGATGTCTTGGTCTTCCCCTCTCCGGTCTTACCGAACTGGAATTTACTTGACTGTCTTTTGGCCGGTTGTTTCTCCGTCTTATGATCGGAGGCTCTCGTTGACTTAGTCTTGTTGAAAGTGGCCCTATGGTTGTTAGTGCTGGTGGCGCTGGTGGTAGCGGTGGTGGTTTTAATGTTGGATTTAGTCAAAACGGCCTTGGACTCAGGGTTAGAGTGTGGGGAACGGGTGTTAGGAGTAGAGGCTTGCTTAGCCTTGCGGGGTTGCTTAATCACTGAAACAGTCCTTCCAAGAGCGCCCATGAAACTCTGACGAACATCTTCCGTGCTACTCCACGCCCGCAAGCCGCCCACCAGCCGTGACATGCGTCCCCCACCGCTCACGCCCTGCTCCATACGCCCGTTCACGTAACTCTCACCATTAGCAGTTTCCTCCAGCATGTCCTTCTTTTGGCGGACTTGAAGAGCTAAGTTCCTACGGTCCTTCACTACCTTCTGTGGTGCAGTCGTCGGTGTCATCGGTCCCTTAAGTGACGTACGGATTCCCGAAGACTGATCTATGGAGGTGGTACGTGACGCTGACTTTCTGAGTCCAAGGCTGCTCTCTGCCACGAAGGTACAACTCCGCCGCATAAAATTGTAAGGGGAGAGGACAGGCGCTGACTTGGTCGGCGGCGATATCACCTTAGGGCGACGGAGGACAACAGTGGGGGAGTCATCTTCCCCACCGCTGGGTTCTTTGGTTTTCTTCATGGTAGCAGGATGTCTCGTTTAGTACGACGTGGGCACTGTATTAAGACTTTCTTTACACACCTGTTAATATTTATAACACTTTTTTACACTTATCTTTGGTAGCATATTATGTTCATGCCTCATGAACAGGCGTCACACGGGTGTCACTGGTAAGTATGATACACGTCATGTTGTGCACGTATTTTGTATCGCCCTCTGGCGCTGCTCTTTTCCCTCTGTTACTCCACACATCCGTTTCCGCTGTGGCTGCGCCCCGCGCCGGGACGTCACTGAATACAGAGGGATTCCAGACCCATGACTTACTATGTTGGGTCTCGTGCCTCGCTGTACCCTCGCCTACGGGCTTCATGAGAACCTCCTGATGCACTAAACACTCGCACACAGCGCTATAAGCAGGCACGGATTCCAGAGAGCACTGTTTGCACCACTGTAGATGTGCGGAGAATGTAGCTATCACACCCACCTCAGTGACAACTGGAAGGCGTTGTACTAGCAGCTGCTCTACTGGAGGTCGACGGCAACTTGTCAGTAAGGCGATATACACATACTAATGCCCACATCCCTCCACGGGAACCAATGACTGTTAGATCGCTTTCCGCAACCTCACCAAACAGAGTAAACTCGCACACCTTGCCTAACACAACGGCTCAGGCTGCTAAAAAATCGTCAATGTGGCAACTGAAAGAGATGTATGCGGTG
>CM035195.1:8747359-8774859 GCA_020233015.1 Callinectes sapidus | reverse complement strand
TAATAATAATAATAATAATAATAATAAATAATAATAATAATAATAATAATAATAATAAATAAATAATAATAATAATAATAAATAGCAATATTAATAATCAGACAAACTATCTGTGACACAGAAACGTTTTTAGTGCTACACAAAGGAAATATCAGTGAAAATTCCCTTGGTGGCGGTGGTGTGTTGTGTGCGTGTGCGCGCTGAGTTCATAGACCGATCTTCGGGTAGGGCTGAGGCCACATCACACATTAAACACCGGGACAGCGAGGCTACAACCCATCAAGCTACAACCCGTACCTACTTGATGCTAGGTGAACAGGGGCTAGATACGTATTAAGAAGTTTGCTTGCCCATTTGCCTAGCCGCGCCCGGGACTCAACCTCTGGGTAATGAGCCGAGCATGCTAACCACTACACTGCGTTGTGTGTGCGTGTTATTCATCATTCACCACGGTCACCTGCTGGTGACCTCAGCTCAGAGCTAATAGACTGATCGGGTAGGGCTGAGACCACATCATACACTTCACTGCACACCGGGATAACGAGACCATAACCCCTCGAGTTACGTCCCATACCTTCTTTCTGTTTGGTGAACAGGGGCTACATACATATTAAGAGACTTGCCCATGTGCCTCGCCACGCCCGGGACTCGAACCCAAGCCCTCTCGGTTGTGAGCCGTGTGTGTGTGTATGTACCTAGTTGTATTAATACATACAGGGTTCGAGTGTGTGTAATTTCACTGTAATTCACTGTCGTGGTCGCCTGCGGGTTACCCAGCCAGCCTTTTACCCTACGGAGCGAGCTCAGAGCTCATAGACCGATCTTCGGGTAGGGCTTAAACCACATCACACACTACACACCGGGACGGCGAGGCCACAACCCCTCGATTTACATCCCGTACCTATTTACTGCCAGGTGAACAGGGGCTAGATACACATTAAGAGGCTTGCCCATTTGCCTCGCCGAGCCCGGGATTCGAACCCGGGCCCTCTCGGTTGTGAGCCGAGCGTGCTACCACTACACTACGCGGTGTGTGTGTAGTAAAATAAAGTAGATTTATTGCCATTCAGTGATAAAAAAAATGATAGGTGTACAAATAAACATGTAAATTTGGCACAATCTACAAAGCTAAAGCTTTACAGCAATTTTTTTTTTTCATAACACATTAAGAGTATTGTATTACAATAGAAGTATGATCAAACGTGTAGAATAAACAAGTGAAAGTAATGCTATACATACCATATACTTGTGTGTGTGTGTGTGTGTGTGTGTATATATATATATATATATATATATATATATATATATATATATATATATATATATATATATAGATAGATAGATAGATAGATAGATAGATAGATATACACACAATTGCGTGTGTATAATTATACTGTATAGAGATCATTGTACAGATAGATTTTGATACAACCTATATATGTATATCGAACAACTAAACATGTTTTCTCAATTATTTGTGCAGTAAATAATGTTGAGAGGTTAGAATGAAGCAGCTGATGTAACACGCCTCTGCTGCTGAGTGCTCTTTCCTATCACTCAAAGGTCAACACACATCCGTCAGAACCACCGAGACCCAGCCTCCCAGGCGGCGATAGATGAGCAGACAACTTTAATGGTCAGCACCTTCAACTAAGAAGACAATGAAACACTCCAAACACTCATATATAGTGATGAAATAACCCACTCTATAACCAATTTATGAATTGCTGATTAGAGGCGTATGCGCTGGAGAGCGATAGCGATTCTTACTTCATTATGACGTGACTACATAATTAGTGAAGAGGTAGTGGCCTACTTTTTTATACATAATTTGCGTCTCAAGTAACTACAGTATAATGATTACCACCACCACAGCCATCAGCATGCATCTTATATGTGAGATTGAGGTGGTACAGAGATTCATAAAGTACTTACACTCTCCTCTGTAAAGGGTCACTGTGCTCATGTGACATATGGAATGGAGGACACCACCATGTTTTATTAATGCCACTTGCTCTCTCAGTACGTATACATATTTAGATAGTTACATAATGCTTACTACTGATGATAAAAGTACACAAATATGCCTTTGTTAAGTAATTATTTATAATATGACCACGTTCCCCCACCCTCTCCCACCACTTAATATAACAAATTCTTCTTAAATAACCTACTCTAGTGCCTCCTCATAGATCCCCTGCCAGGACATTAACCTAACCTAACCTAATGAAATTTCTGCCACACTCCCGAATGATATTACAGATACATACTTGTACACTACACACTTGCCATACAATTTCTCCATGTTTATGGCATCACCAACCCCTCTACATGATAATGTGAGTTCTGCATTCGTATCTGATACAGCTGTATCATAAATATTTACCCAATCATCTGTGTAGAGCTTTGATGAAAAATAAATCTAATTAGCATCATTGCACTTTAATAACACATGGTATCATTCAGGACATAAGACGTCTGAGGTGACATCATGGTGTTACTTGCTTCATCCAAAATTGTCTATCTTGCATATCACTGATAGGTTGATGTATATCATGTTCTCAAATTTTATATGATAAGAAAGATATGTAGATGGAAGGATTCAAATTTCATATTAAAAAAATTGGTCACAATTGCTCAGCATCACTCAGTATATAAATATAACAATATATTATAGTGGTAAGAAGTGAGAGAGAAAAAGGATAACAAATGCCATGATATCCTCAGTCTTATTAGATATGATGGGATACAAAGCTTTTCATCTTATTAACTCTTCTCTGACTGACTGTCTTTAGCCTCTTCCTCATTGCCAGCATGTTGCATATGTTTTTATGTTCTATTGCTGTTTTCATGCTAACTGGTCTTTTGATCTTGCTAACTGCATGCCTCCCCTACTCCTGTGGCTTTGCCACACAAGGTTTCTTCCTTCTCTTATCCCTATTCTGCTCAGTACATACTCTCAATCATTTATGTCTTTCTCGGGTAAACTTTGGAATTCCCTACCTGCCTGAAAAGTATTTCCAACTTTCTATGACTTGACTTCATAAAGGAGGTTTTCATAAAGAAGAAGGTCCCTACCTACCTGAACGTATTTCCAACTTTCTATGACTTGACTTCATAAAGAAGGAGGTTTTAAGACATTTATCCTTTTCTTTCTGGCTAACTTCTTTGGACCTGCAGGGTGACTGGCAACTAAATGACCCTTTTTTCATGATGTTTTGTTTTATGCTGCCCTTGGTCAGCTTTTCTTTTTTACATAAAAAAAAGGTGAAATATTGATAATCCATAGCAAATGAAGGTTTTCCAGTTGTGAAGTCACCTGGATGTCATTCAGTAATCACTTTGACCAGTTTAATAATATCTGAACACAAGCAGCTTTCTTTTAAAATACTTCTGCAAATGATAAATTTATCAATGGTTACACTTTTACAAATATGCAAAATGTAATGTAGTTTCTCATTCTAGAGTGCAAGTGTATAGTATATGATCAAAGATTATTGCTATAGTCTTAAATCATCCATTAAATGTAAGCCATGTGTGTTGCAAGAGTAGGCAGACTACTGAATGTCATCAAGGAACCCCAAAACTCAGTACATTATAGGAATGGTAGGAAAACTGTACTCACACTTTCCGCTCCATAGGGGATGAGGCCACTAGCTCATATATATGTGGCCCAACTGTCTGTGTGGTGACAATGAAGAAGGCACAGTTATCTGTTGGGGAGGGAATGAGCCAGAATGAAATAAGTGAAATACCTTAATGTCATATAACAACTGTCTACATAATATTTTAATCTACTATGTGCATAGGTATTCTACCTAAATATTCTTTCAATGAAATCCTTCATTCCTGTAAGCAAATGTCAGGATAGTAAGAATTTAGGACCCAGTATGACTGTTAAGGATCACAAAACTCATATACCATAAAACTTGTGGGATACTATACTTCAATGATCCATAAGAATGCTTTAAGAAAGAAAAGTTAAAAAGACACTAATATTAGATAAGGTCAGGGTATATTAGGCTAGTATGTCTGTACTTCCATCATTCCTTACCTGTGGCCACTGCACGGAAGAGCATGGATGGGCCATACTTGATTATTGGGGAATGAGTCAATTTGTTTTCATCCTTCACTGGAGACTTGCTAATGGAGTGATTCTTGAGAATATATTTGTCATCAGCTTTCTGTAGCAGTACAATGAACTCATCCAGCATCAGCACCTGCAGGTCAATATTCTTCTGCCCCTTTGCCACTCGCCACGTCAACTGTCCTTCATAGATTAGTCTGTGCTTGGTCAGTTCCAGGTGCTAGGAATGAGATGAATAAATTAGAGATTACACTGGTATTCCAGGTTACACTTCCCCCAGTATGCGTACATCTAAGCTGTACAGCGTCACATTTACACCACATGTTGGTGATGTGAATTTTGCTAGTTTTGCACTTCAACTGCTGACATAAAGAGCTGTCAGCTTCTAATTCTAAGCATCTAGGCATATCTATGTATAGCCTGACTTTTGTGCATCACTTCACCACCTCCCAAGCATCACCAGACAGACCCAGTGAGTCACCTGTTATGAGTTAACATATCAAATGTGCATTTTTCCAGGTTTGACAAGCAAGAGTGAAGTTGATCACATGCTGGATGATACAGTGTCCATATGAGTAGTGAGTATATGAGATGGTTTGCGGACTATGATAAGTCATTATCATCATATTGAGATGATGATGAGATTTATAAGCCTCATAAGGGTGAGAATGAAAGTGACACTGAATTTTGTTATTCTCGGAAAGGATGAGTACCAATTTGGTGGGAAATAACTCTCTCCAAGGTCGATATTGGTGATGGTGAAGGTGATAAAGTCCATGTTGGTGATGGTTACAATGTGGTACAGACAAATAACATTGCAAAATAAGTTTTTTGGGGGGTCAATTTCCAAAATCAAAACTAATCAACTTATGGGCACCTAATACCCCATATAAGGGAGTTTAGATTTTGTTTTCATCTCCAAAATGAAAAAAAGTTCTGGCAACCTGGAGAAGAATTTAATTTCTTGTTCTGACACTGTACAGATTAAGCTCTTTTCTTCATACCCAGAACTTGTATTAACTTATGTCTGTAAACCTGGAATGTACAAGGTAAATCATGGCATAGTAACAAAGGTACAAGTTTTGGGTTAAGCTGCAAGTAAAACTATCTATAACAATACAAACGAATAATAACAATAATAATAATAATAATAATAATAATAATAATAATAATAATAATAATAATAATAATAACAATTATAATAATAATGATGATGACTATATATTCTAACATAATTTGAGAGTTATTGGTGTGGTCACCAAACATGCTGAAAGACATTAGGAAACTAGAAAGAATCCAAAGCATAGCCACAAAAATGATGCCAGAAATAAAGGACCTCCCCCTATGAAGATAGACTACAGTAAATGGATCAATCAACTTTGAAGAGTAGATGGGAAAGAGGAAATCTAAAAATGATGTACAAGTTAGTGAACAGTATGGAAAAGATGGATAGACAAGGCCTCATATCACTGATTGAAGTTGGAGATAGATGGACAAGAGAACACTCAAAGAACATCAGGAAAAGTCAATGTTTGTGAAACATTAAAATGTTAAATTTTCCACATAGGATGGTGGACATCTGGAACAGTGTAAATGATAAGATTATAACAACAGAAAGTGTGCACAAATTCAAGGAAAAATAGGATAAAATTAGGTATGGAAACAGATCACAATGAGCTCCATTCTAACTCTGTAATATACAACTAGGTGAATACATATGTAGCCACACACACAAACACAAACACACACACACACACACACACACACAAACACATTTCCTTTGTAAGCATTTGTTATTTCTCTAATAATGCAGATTATAGTACTCAATGGATGCCTTTGGAATATAATGCCTTGTAAAATTGGGGTTTCACTGTATGGGAGCATTCATTTGAATAAATTATTATTATGCAATAAAAAGACAAGAGTGAGAGTAAGAATAATTTTCTTCTACTTTGATTTCATGTTTATTTTTGTGTTTATTTGATTTATAAAAGAGGTGTTTCTATTGATTTAGCCAATACTGTATTCAAATATGATATTTTATGATTTTTATGGCTCTTAGAAGCCACTTATACAAAGATACATGACGGTTAAGTACAAAGATCATTTCTAAATTATCTTAATTTCTTTGCTTTATTCTTCTGTTTATTTTATTCATGTAATGTGTGTTTCATTACTCTATATGATAACTGTATTTATATATGATATTTCTTGATTTTTGTTGGTTTTAGGGTGCCCATACATAGGTCTTGGAACACATTATTAATTTTTGTACTCATTCTTTGCTTTATTCTTCTGTTTATTTTATTCATGTAATATGTGTTTCATTACTCTATATAATAACTATTTATATATGATATTTCTTGATTTTCGTTGGTTTTAGGGTGCCTATACATTGGAACACATTAATTTTTGTATTCATTCTGAAGTCCACTTTACGATTGGATTTTCAGGAGCAAATACTGTACGACTTTATATCAAGGAATACCTACACATTAAAATAAAATTACTACATACATACATATGAGCACAACCACCCTCCATTTCAATTGCCATGGTTTACACACCCAAGTTTTGGCCCCTGCTCATCCAGCTGGCCAGGTTCCCCTGAATGTTTTGTAGAGAATATCAGCTCTGAAGAGCCTGAATAAGAGGTGGACCATCGAAGGCATGGCATGACTGACAGGTCAATCAATCATCCCCTGGGATGCTAGAAAGCTGTGATCTTAATGGGAAGTTATGCAGGGGCTCTAATGAGGTTTCCATCTTGTCGTGATAATCCTTCTTGATATATATATATATATATATATATATATATATATATATATATATATATATATATATATATATATATATATATATAGGCTGAGGGTCTAAAGAGGTCTTAGTCTTGTCACAATAATCCTTCTTGAGTATTATCATGACCAGATGCTAATATATCAATTGTCTTTGAAATATGAAGCATATCATCCCTACATGCTGTGACTTTGTATGCAAAAAAGTAGCTAAAAAACCATCAACCTACAATTACTGTTTAAGCCTCTCCCTCTAATTCCAATAAGAAAACAACTCAAATCACAAACCAGTCTGCATTTGTCTCAAGTCTTGCAGCAACTGTTGAAATGGAAAGTTGTACTTATACTTGTATGCATGTATGTATGTATGTAGACGTATCATGTATGCATTTTTGTCAATTAATTTGTTTCTTTGAAACATCTAGAGTGAGTGTGAGCTTAAAAAGGAAAGAAAATTTGGGCAGAAATATAAGAGTGTGACACAAGTCAGCTTTGTTGGCACAGGCTTATACAAATCCAAAGAGTCAGTAAGGTGGTTTGAGTATATACTAGAGCAGGCATAACCCAGGTACCATTGAATAGAGAATGAGACTGGATGAGGAAGTAAGGAGTGAAAAGACAATACATGAATGAGTACCATAAGAAACAAATAAATATATCAATAAATAAAAAAAGACAAATGAATAAGAAAAAAATTGAAATATAAAGAAATAAAACAATAAAATAAAAGTAAACTAATGTAAAATCCTAAAACAGAACAATAACTTGAACATAACATGCAGAGAAAGGTAACAAAATAATTAAATAAAAAATATGAAAATTTGTATTAAATATAACAAATAATTCCTTACAAGGAATCCAGCAATACTGGAACAGGATATCTTGGATACAAGCATTATTCTGGTGTTCCTCTCAAAGCCAAAAGGCACAAGGATTAAATTGTTGCTTATGGAAACCACATTATTTTGTTTTTCTAATTTTAAGCTCAAAATTTCATTGTTGATACTCAAAGTAAACAAGGACATGTTATTAATTTGTCATCAACTTTAACACTTTACTGTAATCACGAGTATAAATCTAATGGATTTCTGCAATAAAAAGTCTATTAAATGTGGCCTCTGGTTATACTGACCTCTACATCATGTTCTTTATCTTGAAATAAGTACTACACTCAATATTTTTAAAACATTCATATCATCCATATCTAAATCAAAATTATATGTCATATGGTCATTATGAAAAAGGTCATTATGAAAAAGGGTTAAGAAATATATCATGTATAGAGTTACCTGTCTCTAACTGAAAAATACATACCCCTTTGAGCTCATCTAAGTGGCCATGCTTGTTTTTGGCAAGTGATGACTGGTCCAACTTGCGTTGTAGTTCGTGAAGTCGCTGGCTGTTCTCTGCCTCCTGCACAGCTGTGTTTACAAATGCCAGGATTTCCTTAGATCTTTCCAGGGACCGAGAGAGCTGCTCATATTCCTCTGGCTGAGCACTACTGTCTGTATAGCTCAGTAGCAACTCGATGAGCAGTGGGTACTATGGGAGGAAGGTAAAGTTTATGAGAAAAACATGTAAAGGCTCTTCCAATAAGATTAATAATAAGGAAGAGGGTGTGCCTGGTACCTACTGATATAATAATAAAAAATAATGTAGTTATAATAGGTATAATAGAGTTATGTAATCAAAAGCTAAAATTCTTTGTAGTGAATACTGTAATGCACTAGATATTTTTGGAGTCGGAACATGAATGTTTATGCAGTTCTAAGTAATTTCCTCCACTATTCATAATGACCAGAACATCTGATCGTAAATAATTCCATTTTTGAAGTTATGTGGTCATATGAAATTATATTTTTTAATTGCTGGTGTATAAGATAACCCATTGATTCAGGATTCTCAAAACTGGCAAAAAAAAACTGTAATACTTCGGCATATATGGTATATGTAATTTCTAAATCATGGCATTAAAAGCATTTCCCTATACAATACTTTTGACTTAGAATGACTTGATTTTTCATTTCTGAGAACATTAGGGCTGTGTTTACACCAAGCGAGTCGAGTCGCATCAAATAAAGAGCGTCATTTGATGCAATGAATTTTGACTTGTCTCCATTTACACCGACAGCGTCACCCTGAGTCAAGTCAGTCTGATTTCATGGAGAATGGATGCTTTGTTATGGCTTCATTGTTGCATATATAAGAAGAGAAAACTAATCTGGATGCATGAACTGAACACCAAGAGGCCAGATTTTGGAAGTTTCTATCATTTATTCCTAGACCTGGTGAACCATCCAGAAAAATGTTACAACTTCTTTAGGATGACATAAAAATTTGAAGAAGGTGATGGAGTTGACTGGATCTTCCATAAAGGAAATCAACACTAACTACAGGCGTGCAGTTGAACATTTCACTAATCACTGCAAGCAGGCTTCTGTGTAAGGTAATAGTAAATAAATAAAACATGAAGACAGTTCATATATTCCTGCTGGTAAGTGAATGGTAAAACTCTATTTCTCAGAGATTAGCATACTCTGAGTAACTGTCACTTACATTAGATGTACAGTTGCCTCAAAAAGTTATAGTACCCTCTGTGTTAACTCCTGTCATGATGTGGCACCACCGCAGTAATAGTGTAACTATCAATGAATGAACAGCTGTTCGTTTTCGTCGAGAGAGAGAGAGAGAGAGAGAGAGAGAGAGAGAGAGAGAGAGAGAGAGAGAGAGAGAGAGAGAGAGAGAGAGAGAGAGAGAGAGAGAGAGAGAGAGAGAGAGAAATGGAGGGGAGAGAGAGGTAGGGAGAAGGGGAGAGAGGGAGAGAGACTGACTGATTGATTGTGGGGTGGTTATATCGTTTGATCATGGAAACAACGTCATGTCTGCTGTGTCTACCGAGTTAATGCCAGGGCCGGTAGCTTACAACTCGGTCAGGTATAGTCTGGACACCACAAGAGCCACGATGAATCGACAAGAGGAGAAAATCTTTCAACGTGGCCAGATAATCGGCATGAGACGAGCAGGCATGTCAATTGCTGCCATTTCGACAGAGCTGGCCATCACCAAGTCAAATGTGAGGCGTTGGTGCCGGAGATGGGAAGAGACGGGAAATGTGAAAGATGAAGCAAGATGTGGAAGACCCAAGAAGACCAGCCTTGCTGACAACAGAGTGATCCTTGAGTCAGCAACACAGTCTCCATTAAAAGCTGCAGTTGCTATACGCAATGAGCTACAGCTGCAAGTGTCGGCAGGAACAGTTCGGAATAGACTGCACGAGGCCAGTATTCATCACAGGACGCCAGCAGTGAAGGGCAAGTTTACAGATCAGTATCGAGCAGCAAGACTAGAGTTTGCTCAACAGCACATCGATGATGGGCTCGACTACTGGGGGCGAGTAATCTTTTGCGATGAGAAGACCGCTTCACACACCCATGGCCGTCTCCACTGCTGGTGCCGAGACAACACCCGATACTACCAGGAGGGTAGAAGCGGCCACGTCACCTGTAATGTATGGGGATGGGTCCACCTGCACGGAGTAGGGGAGCTGACAGAGATGCGAGGACGTTTCACGGCAGAACAATATATCGAGATCTTGGAGGAAGTGATGGTCCCATCAGTACGTGCCATCGCCCTGTCCTATCCTGAGCGGATAATATTCATGAAGGTAAATATTTTTCTTCTCTCGTTTCATTGTTATTTGGTTAATGTCATTATGCCGTAATCTGATAATTTGTCTTAGATTGTCTGCACACAAATGGAACACTTTGGCCGGTATTTTATACGTCATGGATTGCCTCCCTGTCAGTCAATGCGGTGGAGTATTTTGTCGTAAAAAGTGTGCGTGTCCACAGAGAACAGGACGGTCATTATAATTACATATGTAATGTTTTTTGAGTGATATGTCTTTCATCCACATTACAGGAATAGCTTTCTGAACCATTAAGAAACGTATCTCCTATGTCTGTGTGTGAGTATATAGGCCAGAGAGAATAAAACCCACCATTATGACAAATTATTTACATCTCGTATTTATTTATTTATTTATTCATTAATTTTTTCTATTTTTTTTATTTATTTATTTATTTTTTTGCAGGCTAACTCTCCCATCCACACTGCAAGAATTGTCTGCACATGGTTTGAGGAGCAGGCTGACATCGAACTCTTGCACTGGCCAAGCAAATCGTGTGACCTGAATCCCATAGAGAAAGTGTGGGGCAACATAGTCAACACGTGGGAGGAGGGCCAGGAGCGCACTCGAGAAAACCTTCTCCAGCACACCATGGCGGAGTGGGAGATGTTCCGGCGCAACCAACGAAGTGTATATAATCATGTCGCGTCCATGCAAAGTAGACTGGAAGATGTTATTGCACATAATGGTGGTTGGACAAAATATTAGGGTTAAGTATTAAGGCCAACAACTCTACCATAATAAATTATACATTTGCTTAATGTATTCCATTAATAAATTAGTCAAACCTCTGGAACATAACCATTTATAATATCCCCTGTTATCCCTTACCAAGTGTGGGATAATTACCCTGGCAATAACTCTGTAGACACAGTAGACATGACATTGTTTCTATGATCAATTGACATAACCACCCCACTATCTCTCTCTCTCTCGACGAACAGCTGTTCTGAATGAATAGTTACACTATTACTGCGATGGTGCCACATCATGACAGGAGTTAACACAGAGAGTACTATAACTTTTTGAGGCAACTGTACATGGTAACTCACTGTGACTGAAGTAGAAAATGAGTCCAGCCCTATATGTGTCTCAATGCAACTTGGCTCCCTGTGACTTGACTTGACTCAACTTTTTCAGTGTAAATGGTTTTCTCAAAAATCCATTCAAATTAACGCTAGATTGTGGTGGAGATTCATGACGCATGATGACTTGCCTTGACTTGACTCAACTCGATTCGCTTGATATAAATGCAGCCTAAGACTTTACTCCTGAATGTCCTGTATATCTAGAACAAATGGTCTTCACTAACCTTTGATAACCTTTGGACAACACATGGTAGCATGTCCTTCAGCTGAAGTCTCCGGCATACTGGGTTGTTCTCCTGCTCCTGTAGAAAGTTTGCTAACCTCTGGTCTCTCTTCTGTTGTTGCTTCAAATTCTCTAGTGCAGTGAACTGTGACCGCACAAACTCTGCAGCTTGTTGTTGGAAAAAGTCACCTTGTTCACCATCAAACTGGGAAAAAAACAACAACTTGGTAATCACTCCGCTTCCATTCAAATCAGTCTCAGTATGAACAATAATGTTCATCACCTTTACAAAATAACAGGAATAATGCTGTGCACACAAGCCATTTCAAGATGTTGCATATCAACCATCCAACTGCTCATTAGTTTACAAATCTTTCCTGAATAAAAAATTCCTTGGTTTCAGTTACATTTCATACATACAATACCCAAATCTCATGTTAGCCTGCATATTCAGGCCAATATTTCCTGCTGCTAATTTTCTTTATTTTTTGTGCCTTTTAGATCCTATTTAGGACATTATTGCAAAGTACAGAACTATTTAATTCCAAACTTATAATCTCAAGGAAATGTAATTCTAAAGACATAGTGTACATACATTACACCAGTCTTTTTTTTTCTAAGACTTGAGAAGATATCACCCAGAAAGAATATAAAATCTGTATTTTCCAAGAACAAGAGATTGACAAATGACATAATATCTTTTAATCTCTGGACAGAAAACAAGGGACTGCAAAAACTATAATGGGCAATTTAGTATTGGTGATATTTAAATAGTTGTCTCTTGAGGAAGTCCATGAAAATTTCAAACAGAAAAGTAGAAAAAACATGGACACTTTTCCATGTAATGAAATAAAGGACTGGAGATATGAGTGAGTAACTCTTGTCAAGATTGTGTAGAGAGAGAAACTACTATTAGAGTACTCAGAATCAACAAGTAAATTCATAATAAAAAAATAAGGATTTTGAGAATAGAGGGATAGTAAAAATATCATTATAGTAAGAAAAGATGAGGATGGTGTACAGTGAACCCTCACCCATTCGCGGTTCACCGTTCACGGCCCTGCATACTCGCGGATTTTTCTCTCAAAGTTTTTTTTCAAAATTTTGGCAATTTCATGAATTTCTTTGGCCATTTTAGCAGAAGATAATATGATATAAAATTTTAAAAAATAGAAAAGAGAGATGATACTGTATAATGAGTAAATACCTTTAAATATCAATGTCAGTTAATATGGAATCTAAAAAAAATAGAAATGAGAGATGATACAGTATAACTGGTATATGATTTTAAAATTACAATGTCAGTTAATATAAAATTGAAAAAATAGAAAAGAGAGATGATACAATATAGCTGGTAAATAATTTTAAAACTTTTGTTTCTCCTTCCTGCTGGATGGCTGCAGACGACGTGACGTCACAAGCATCTTCATGCGCAAGACTTACCTACTGTGTACGTATTATAATACATTATTACTGTTTTTTATTTATCATTACTATATATTACTAGATTATTATTGTATTAATGAGTGAGACTGTCTTTAGAATGTGTTTGGGAAGCATATTTTAGCGTATATATTATCATACATAGGCGTTTTCGAACTGCATCCATTATTCGTGAATTTTCGGCATTCATTGGAGGCGAAGGAACATAACCCCTGCAAATAGCGGGGCTCCACCGTACAACATTAGGAAATATGAAAGGTTCCATAGCAACAAATATTAGTTTAGATGGAAAACAAGAAAAATTAACAATCTATATACTATGTAAATCCTGTGACAATAAGAATACCAATAGACCTAACACAAAAAGAAATATTGAAAATGTTAGAGAAATAAAGAAGACAGAGTTTAATCAAAGTGACAGAGGATTTAACAGATGGGAACATATTCAAAGGATATTCATATGATCTCATTTTCTAGATAAGCCTAATCTCTCTCATACTGAATTAAACACATTTCATCCTTTCCAAAATATTCCTCCTATACAAGTAACTTTTAGTGATTTGTTTATTGTAAGGTCTGGAAAACTATCCATTGAATAGAGTATTTGACAAATTCATTGCAGCACAGACCATGTTTATGAGAACGTCTCCAACTCTGGACACAATAGGTTCCTCTATTCTCCTCTTCTTCATGGCTTGGTTGAATATTACATGGATTTCCAGGATCTCATCCAAGTTTGGGAAGAGCAAGTCCAACTGTTGTTTGGATAGTAGGCCTGCTTCTGACATCGGCACTTGGAAAAGGTGCTTTAACACCTTTAAAACCCGTACGTGAGTCCGTTCGGTGTGGAACAGTTCTGAAAGTGGTTAAGAAGAACCTATGAATTCTATAATACATACTCCAGAGTAACAACTTACTGTATATGCTGATAAAATGGAAATAATATCATAAGGATATTAATTAACTAAATGGGCAGCTGGGATGCATGAGCTGGAAGCATATGATGTATGAATGGCTAATAGTATGATGATGTTGATGCCCAGATCAAAGTATTGTGTACTTGTTGATGTGTGAGATGTATGTATGTAGCGAAAAAAATAAAAAAATATAACAATAACAATAATAATAATAATAATAATAATAATAATAATAATAATAGTAATGATGATAAAAATAATAAACCATTACTATTATTATTGTTGTTATTGTTATTTTTACTGTTATCATTATTTTTATCTATTGCTTGTATATAGAGATAAATAATATAAGGGATAACACAAATCCTCACTATGTGGCACCCATGTTGATTAAAATGAGCTTTGATTTTTCCATGAAGAAACTTGACTTACTTGAAAAAAAATCATTAATCCATAAAATTGGATCAAGATTAACACTAACGTTATTCAATTCTTATATTATAATGTGATTGCATTGTGCTTGACATCTGAGGAATTGTCCACATGCTCATGTACAGAATCAATAGAAGAAAATGTTGCATCTTCTACAAATCTATTTGTAATAAAGCCAAATTGAAAGCATTATGGTAATGTAAAAAAAATCCTCATAATTTTTTTTTCATGACCAATGACAAGAGCAAAGGGTCTACCAGACATCTGTACACCATTATTTCAAATAACAACTTAACAGTCCTTTACAGTGTACTGCAGTGTTTAAATCATAACTGAAAGAATCTGATTTAACATTCAACATAATACAGTATGTGTTAACATTTTGCAATCACCATTCTAACACTGGTCCCACCACCAATACCTCAGCTAAATAATGAACTAACAATAATAACATGATACTCACCACTGATTGTGTCCTGCCTTTTACGTTCCTTGGGCTTGAGCTTCTTGATCTCATCACTGGACACCAGTTTCTGCCAGTTAGGAAGGTCAACTTCACACTCAATGTCTGAGTCATTCTCCAAAACTGGTGCAGGAAGGGGCGCCTCCCGGGACACGTGTTCCAAGGAGTGACTGGGGCTCTCCAGGCTGGGGAAGGAAAAGTTCCTCAACATACATTCAGCACCTCTTAGCCTTCCCCTTACTCCTTATCAGAACTCATGCAAAATCTCAGTCTACTTTTTTATTAACATTCCTCTGCCACACCCATTTTCCTGTCTCTCTCAGCAGACTCACCACAAGGCCACTTTATCTTTATCTAGTTACAATTAAACTAGCCAGCAGATATTAAAAACTTGACAGTTTGAGTCCTCTCCTATTATGTTTAACTTCCACATGAATCTATTACATTATATCATAAACTCTTTCCTTCATTGAGTTTTCAATATTTGCAGTGGCCCAGTACTACAGTTTGTCTATATATGATACGCCTGCATAATATATATATCTGCATTTGTTTCCTATATTCACTTCAAGTTCCTGATGATGTAGTGACTACCATGGATTATCACCATATATACATGTACAGAATTGATCAATGTTGACACTATCTCATTCAGGTTTAGTTCTAAGTCAGTAGCAGTGTTACTGTCTGTCACATGCTCATCAGACCTAAATAATCATAAATTATTACATCAAATTTTTCTAGTTTAAAGTAATATACTGGTTCAGAAGAGTTATAATAATTAAGGGTTTTACTTAATGGAAATGAAGAGTAGCTTTTTGTGACTCAGTACATGTGAAGGATTTCTCTTCACCTTCCAAACAGCTACTAGTGTTTTAATGAAAGAATAACATTAAAAAGTAACAAAGGTAATCACAGCAGGCTCATTCATTTTCCCAACACAACAGTAAAACGAATTGGTGGATACAGCTTCTAAGGGTGGAGGAGGTACCTAAAGAGAGAGAGAGAGAGAGAGAGAGAGAGAGAGAGAGAGAGAGAGAGAGAGAGAGAGAGAGAGAGAGAGAGAGAGAGAGAGAGAGAGAGAGAGAGAGAGAGAGAGAGAGAGATATGAAGGGGATGGAGGCACCTCACTCACAGCAACTGGGAGCCTTCATTATCAGGTGATCAATACTCCCTCCTACCTGTCTCACTCCCCCTGCCAAGGAGCCCCACCCATCCACCAGCCTGCCACCTATATCCACAGCCTGTCACTATCCTCACGCCCACCACTGCAAGGTGGCAGCTGGTTGCTTCGTGATGAAGGTGATGAGTGTGGCTGCCACGTGTTGTAGTGCTGCCAGATCCAAGCTGATCTGACATGATCCATGAAGGATTTACATTTGTGATTTCAGATATGTATTTTATTGATGAATGATGACAAGAGAGTCACACCATTGCCAATGAGTGACACACAACTGAACACTTCAGCACAAGGTAGCTTGAACTACTAGACTTCCTAACTAATCTAACTACATACTTTTATTTCTATATATTTCAACAGCTTCTTTTGTGAGAAAAGGGTTGTGTGCAACTGATTTAGTTGTCATTTACCTTCATTGACTTGCTATATTACACAGAGACGCAAATTAAGATCTATGAAATATTTCGATTGGCTTCAAAATCATTCATGTTTTACTTATCACTACCTGAGTACTATGTATTTCCGGCAACTATTGCAACATAACATTATGCCATTCTGTCAACAGTAATTGTGTAGTACTACTTCAAACTACACAGAGAATTCTAATTTATATAACTAAAACAATCAGCACTTGATATTGAAAGTAAAATATATAGGAGCTTCAGGAGTAGGGGAATGAGCCCAGGACTCCACGAATGAAAGCTCAGCATAATTGAGTGAACCTCGAAAGCTCAGCATAATTGAGCAATAGATTCATCTAATCAATGAATGGGATTGTAGGGCTTACATGTTTGGATTCTCACACGACCTTTTTTTAATCAATTACTTGAGATTTTAAGTCTCCCATTTCTCCTCTAAATGAGACACTGGTAGTGAAACTGTTAGAGGTGGGGTCTTTGATGCCTACACTGTGGGAAACATCACACTGCTATCTACTACTAGTACATTTTCTCAAATTAAGGCATTACCACTTGTACTTCCTCCACCTATCAACTCGACACAACCTTAAAATAACTATCTCCTATTCTTCAATGACACTCAATTGTCCCCTTCTCCTACACTGAACATTCTCGGTCTATCCTTTACTTGTAATCTAAACTGGAAACTTCACATCTCCTCTCTAGCTATAACAGCTTCCATGAAGTTTGGTGTTCTGAGCTGTCTCTGCCAGTTTTACTCATCTCCCCAACTGCCAACTCTATACAGGGGCCTCATCCACCCATGTATGGAGTATGCTTCACATGTTTGGGGAGGCTCCACTCTATTGAACAGGGTGGAATCAAAAACTTTTCGTCTCATCAATTCCTCTCCTCTGACTGACTGTCTTCAGCCTCTTTCTCATCGCTGCAATGTTGCCTCTCTTACTCTCTTTTACCACTATTTTCATGCTAACTGCTCTTTTGATCTCGCTAACTGCACACCTCCCCTGCTCCAACGGCCTCGCTGCACAAGACTTGCATCTTTCTCTCACCCCTATTCTGTCCACCTCTCTAATGCAAGAGTTAACTAGCATTCTCAATCTTTCATCCCTTTCTCTAGTAAACTCTGGAACTCTCTCCCTGCTTCTGTATTTCTACCTAACTATGACTTGAACTGTTTCAAGAGAGAGGTATCAAGACACTTATCCCAATCTTTTGACTCATGAATCTGAACTTTCCAGGGACCGGCACTACAGTGGGCTTTTTTGTTTTATTTTTGTTCCCCTTGGCTGCCTCCCTTCTACGAAAAAAAATCCAGCTCTATTGAACAGGGAAGAATCAAAAGCTTTTTCTCTTATCAACTCCTCTCCTCTGACGGACTGTCTTCAGCTTCTTTCTCATCACCGCAATGTTGCTTCTCTTGCTCTCTTTTACCGCTATTTTCATGCTAACTGCTCTTCTGATCTCGCTAACTGCGTGCCTCCCATGTTCCCGTGGCCTTGCTGCACAAGACTTACCTCTTCCTCTCATCCCTATTCTGTCCACCTCTCTAATGCAAGAGTTAACTAGTATTCTGTCTTTCATCCCTTTCTCTGGTAAACTCTGGAACTCTCTCCCTTCTTCTGTATTTTCACCTGCCCATGACTTGAACTCTTTCAAGAGAGAGGTATCAAGACAATTATCCCATTCTTTTGGCCCATGAATCAGAATTTTCCCAGGGACCAGCACTTCAGTGGGCTTTTTTGCTTTGTTTTTTGTTGCCCTTGACTGCCTCCCTTCTACATAAAAAAAAAAAAAAAGTCTCATATACTAAGTACATTGAAAAACTGATCAATTGATTTGCTAGTTTAAATAAATCTGAGCTTTGTCGAATGCTAAGAAATGAAGAATCAAACCTGGAATTCTTAACATGAAATACCACACATTACTGACTGAGCAACAGGAACATCCTCCCCTTGACTAGAATTGTGGAGTTTCCATTTCTGGATCATTAGCATCCCCTTGTCTACCTATGTGTTATGAGAGAAAAATATTATCTATTTGTAAATTAAGAAAGGGTATAAATAGGAATGAGGTGTGCATATCATTTTCTTCAGTACACAGTGAACAGGATATTACAGTATACACGTATCTGTTTATATGTCTAATATGATGCCTTTGTTTTTCTTCAAAAATATATGTACCTACGTACTTGTGTGTATAGAGAGGAAATGTCGGACTACTCTTCTGGCATCGACCCTAAGTGTCTTGACACCTCCCTCGCATTTTTCTCCATTAACTTCTGCAACATTCATGGTCTTTGATCTAATTTTCAACTGACAGTAACCCCTTTTCTGTTCCCTCCTACTTTCTCTATCCTCATTTTCGTTCCAAAGCTGGATGTTGCGTCTATGTCCGCAACGACATAACTTGCTCTCGTGTCCACGCTCTTGAATCTTCTGAGTTTTCCACCATCTGGCTTTGACTTCAAAGTCACTCTCTATCTAAATTTTTTTATGCTGTATATCTCTCACCTAACTCCTCTGACTATAGAAACTTCTTTGACTACCTAACTTCTAAAGTGAAGCACATTCTGACTCTCTTTCCTTTTGCTGAGATCTCCATTCTTGGAGACTTCAATGTTCACCACCAGCTTTGGCTTTCCTCTCCTTTCACTGACCATCCTGGTGAACTTGCCTATAACTTTGCTATCCTACATGACCTAGAGCAATTGGTGCAACACCCTACTCGTATTCCTGATCGTCTTGGAGATACGCCCCACATGCTTGATCTTTTCCTAACCTCTAATCCTTCTGCTTATGCTGTCACCCTTTCTTCTCCGTTGGGTTCCTCTGATCACAATCTCATATCTGTATCTTGTCCTATCTCTCCAATTCCTCCTCAGGATCCTCCAAAGCATAGGTGCCTTTGGTGTTTTGCCTCTGCTAGTTGGGGAGACCTGAGGATGCTGATTTTCCTTGGAATGATTACCGCTTCCGTGACAGAGACCCGTCTTTGTGTGCTGAGCGCATAACAGAGGTGATAGTGTCTGGCATAAAGGCGTACATTCCTCACTCTTTTTCTCGACCTAAACCTTCCAAACCCTGGTTTAACACAGCTTGCTCTCATGTTATCCGAAATAGGGAGGTGGCCCACAAAAGGTACTTGAGCCTTCCATCACCTGAGTCTCACACACTTTATATTTCTGCCCGAAATCATGCCAAGTCTGTTCTTCAACCTGCCAAAACTCCTTCATTCATAGAAAGTGTCAAAATCTTTCTAGATATAACTCACCTTGGGGCTTCTGGCAGCTAGCCAAAACATCTCCAACAACTTTACTTCTTCATCTTTCCCTGTTTTAGTTCAACCAGATGACACCAATGCCATCTTATCTATCTAAAGTTGCACTCTTCGCTCAAACCTTTGCTAATAACTCTACCTTGGATGATTTCGGGCTTGTTCCTCCTTCTCCTCCCCCCTCTGACTACTTCATGCTACCTATTAAAATCCTTTGTAATGATGTTTTCCATGCCCTCGCTGGCCTAAACCCTCGGAAGGCTTATGGACCTGATGGGGTCCCTCCTATTGTTCTCCGAAACTGTGCCTCTGTGCTTGCACCTTGCCTAGTCAAACTCTTTCAACTCTGTCTATCTACATCTACTTTTCCTTCCTGCTGGAAGTTTGCCTACATTCAGCCTGTTCCTAAAAAGGGTGACCGTTCTAATCCTTCAAACTACCATCCCATTGCTTTAATCTCCTGCTTATGTAAAGTTTTTTAATCTATTCTCAACAAGAAGATTCTTAAACATCTATCACTTCACAATCTTCTATCTGACCGCCAGTATGGCTTCCGTCACGCTGCTCTACTGGTGATCTTCTGGCTTTCCTTACTGAGTTTTGGTGATCCTCTTTTAGAGATTTTGGTGAAACTTTTCCTGTAGCTCTAGACATATCAAAAGCTTTTGATAGAGTCTGGCACAAAGCTTTAATTTCCAAACTACCCTCCTATGGCTTCTATCCTTCTCTCTACAACTTCATCTCAAGTTTCCTTTCTGATCGTTCTATTGCTGCTGTAATAGACGGTCACTGTTCTTCCCCTAAATCTATCAACAGTGGTGTTCCTCAAGGGTCTGTCCTATCACCCACTCTCTTCCTATTATTCATCAACGATCTTCTAAACCAAACTTCTTGCCCTATCCACTCCTATGCTGATGATACCACCTTGCACTTTTCTACGTCTTTCCAAAGACGACCAATCCTTCAGGAAGTACACAGCTCACGCAGGGAAGCTTCAGAACGCCTAACTTCTGATCTCTCTAAAATTTCTGATTGGGGCAAAGCAAACTTAGTGTTGTTCAATGCCTCAAAAACTCAATTCCTCCACCTATCAACTCGACACAACCTTCCAAATAACTATCCCCTCTTCTTCAATGACACACAACTGTCCCCTTCTCCTACACTAAACATTCTTGGTCTATCCTTTACTTGTAATCTAAACTGGAAACTTCACATCTCTTTAGCTAAAACAGCTACTATGAAGTTAGGTCTTCTGAGCTGTCTCCGCCAGTTTTACTCACATACCCAACTGCTAACTCTATACAGGGGCCTCATCCGCCCATGTATGGAGTATGCTTCACATGTTTGGGGAGGCTCCACTCATACAGCTGTATTAAACAGGGTGGAATCAAAAGCTTTTTGTCTTATCAATTCCTCTCCTCTGACTGACTATCTTCAGCCTCTTTCTCATCACTGCAATGTTGCCTCTCTTGCTCTCTTTTACTGCTATTTTCATGCTAACTGCTCTTCTGATCTCACTAACTGCGTGCCTCCCCTGCTCCCGCGGCCTTGCTGCACAAGACTTGCCTCTTCCTCTCACCCCTATTCTGTCCACCTCTCTAATGCAGTATTCTCAGTCTTTCATCCCTTTCTCTGGTAAACTCTGGAACTCTCTCCCTGCTTCTGTATTTCCACCTGCTGTAGCCATGCTCAGCCGCGACCTCGCTGCACCCGGCTGCAAGGTGGAGCGCTTACTTTGTACTAATGGCCTCACAGGAAGCAAGGGGTGGCAGGGGACCCCAGGCCAAGAGATCCAGCGGGACCACGAGGAGGTGAAGCACTCTTAGTAACTAAGTCCCCACAGAGTCATAGTTAGAGAGAAGTATCAAGACACTTATCCCATTCTTTTGGCTACTGAATCTGGACTTTCCAGGGACTGGCAGTACAGTGGGCCCTTTTGTTTTATTTCTATTGCCCGTGGCCGACTCCCTTCTACATAAAAAAAAAAAGAAAAAAAAAAAACTTATCTGCCCAGTTTCTCTACAACAAGGAGGATCATAGATTGTCACACTTACCTCGGTGAAAGACTTGAGTTGGATGAACTACCGGAGTTATCTGGGATGAGGCTGGAATCTGCATCCACATCACTGAGGAAGAAACTGAAGTTATAGTCTACTCAATCCTATGTCCTCAAAGCTCTACTGTCTGGTCTCTCTCTCTCTCTAATAATACCAAAAAATAAAAACATTTCATCAGCTACATTGCATCCTTATCACAACATAAAAACCTTTTTGTTATGATATTAATTTTGGAAGAATTTAGGTGTTGCTATTTGTTTCTCCTCCTCATGTGTTAGAGAGAGAGAGAGAGAGAGAGAGAGAGAGAGAGAGAGAGAGAGAGAGAGAGAGAGAGAGAGAGAGAGAGAGAGAGAGAGAGAGAGAGAATCACATCTTACCAAATAATTTTCAACTCTGTTTTTAAAATCTCCCCCTCATGACCATTGTTTACGCACATGACAGCAGTGCTCCACTAACTTCACTTATCTTTAGGAACTCAAGCTCATGTATGGAAGCATCTATGGGGATGATATTCCACCCAGAGCATGCATGATCACCAATTGTCAGTAGGAGTGTAAAGTATATAGCACACTACTAATAGTCTTATAATATAAAAATTAATTTATCAAATATTTGAAACATCTGTGTCAAGGAGCCAATAAATTGTGTACATTCCTATTTGAATACATATAAAAGTATATGTACGTGTGTGTGTGTTTTCCGCGACCTCTTCAAGAGCATATCTGTCGCATGAATCGAGAGAACTGTATCTATCTATCTATCTATCTATCTATCTATCTATCTATCTATATATATATATATATATATATATATATATATATATATATATATATATATATATATATATATATTTTTTTTTTTTTTTTTTTTTTTTTTTTTTTTTTGTGACGAAGTCATACGACGACAAATGGATGACCACTTTCAAAAGAAAGAAAAACAAGACTCTCCTCGAGAAATTTGCCGCTACTACATGAACTTCATGACTTCCGCCTACTGCACCGATGAAAGAGCACTAAAGAAAATCATTCATAACATTGTCAAGCCCGTCAACCAAGACTACAATATTAAATTCTTCATCTGCTACAAGACCAGATGCACCTCCAGCCTTGTACTCAAGAACAACTGTCACCAACTTACAGCAACACTTCAAGACGTGAATTTGGAGTACCAATACACATGCAATGATGGTGACTGCAGTCACTGACCTTCTAAGTATATTGGTTCCACCATTATTACCTTATTGAAAAGTATCTTAGCCCACTTACAAGACGGTGCTATCAACGTCATCACGTTACCCACCACCCGGATACTATCTTCAACCACAAGAAAATAGAAGAGTACATGACTATCATCCATAAAGAACTGAGCAAAACTTACCTACATGTGGCTGAAGCAGTTCTAATACACACAGAAAAACCCAGCATCAACATCCAATTTCTTCCTCTGGCAAGTTTGCCCTCCGCGAGAAGACAGAACAAAGCGCACTGATTGGCTGATACTCCACATAGCCTACCACACACGCGCTACCTGCATATATCCGACTGTTTCTCGCACTCCACCTCATTCACTCTCCTGAAGACGACTTAAGAGAGTCTTAGGAGAGTCGAAAGGCACCTCGAGAGAACAACAAACACAACAACCAATCACATGAAGAGAACATGGACTTTGGAAGTCTATTACACTTCCTAAATGAGAACACTTGTTCCCTAGTAAGAAATATTGAGAAGACAACAATTAAAATAAACAATGCAGTTACTGTTGTAGGCTTTAGCAATATATATATATATATATATATATATATATATATATATATATATATATATATATATATACAGTGGTACCTCTTGATTTGAACTTATTCGTTCTTTTTGGCTGTTTGAATTGTGAAAATTCAAATTAGGAAGCAATTTACCATTGAAATTCATGTAAAAACATTGAATCAGTTCCAGCTTATTTCATATAAAAAATACTACGCTCAGCCCCCAGCTATTGCGAGAAATTGGTCCCTTAACATCGCAATGGCTAAAAACGCAAAAGCCATTGTTAAGAAGTATTGGGAAAAAATAAAACTGTTCCTGGCCCACCAGAGTGACAACATGATTTAACATATTGACACCTTGTTTTCCCCTCATCTCATCATAATTAATTGATATCGTTCACATTTTGAGAGTATAAAGTAAACACAGACATGAAATGCATAAAAAAAAAATAAAAAATACAGACATAACAAAAGATTTATTTACTTCGGTGTGAAACTCTCGAGTCCCGATGAAGACTAAACAGGTCTCCCCCTGGTCCCTGCCTCCCTCTCATGCACTAAATACGGAAACAGATCGCGCAGTATCCCCTCCCCTCCCCCTCACTCCGTCCCTATCTACTCCTATTCGATGCACAGACTGAGTAGGCCGCTTCCCCCCAAATCCCCCCCCCCCCCCTCTCTCTCTCTCTTATCAAGTAGAATATTATTCTTGCAGCATCATTTCCAACAGGAATTATTTCATCAAAAGTATAAATTATTGCACAAACTGCAAATTAATGTATTATCAGTTTGTGCAAATGACTGAAATTTAACAATTCATTCTTCATTGGTTGTTTAAAATGTTAAATATATCTTCACTGGTAAATAGGTTTGGCAGTGACGAAAGTAGAAGGCCGCATTGACTGGGATGGTGCGTAGGAAGTGACCAGAGTTGGGGGGCCGGAGTGACTTGAAAGCCGTTCACGAGTCGCAATAGAGACGTGTTCACGGCAAAGTGCAAGGAGACCGGTCGACTGGCGGGAAGGCGCGTCGGCCGCCACGTGTTTTTGTGTTTAACTTATCATTCATGGACATTATGTGATAGTATTGTGATATATATTTTTTAGAAATCTAAATGTAAGTCATGAACAGGTTCTGTTCAGTGGCAAACATCCAGTCGACGTCGCTTTAGGCCAGAGAAGGTCCCGGCGCCAGAGAAAGTGTGTGTGTGTGTGTGTGTGTGAGAGAGAGAGAGAGAGAGAGAGAGAGAGAGAGAGAGAGAGAGAGAGAGAGAGAGAGAGAGAGAGAGAGAGGGGGGGGGGGGGGAATGCTTCCTCTCAACTGCTGGGATGCAGACTATGAACACGCTTCTGAATTATTATATCTTGTTCAGCATCATCACTAGACTTACAGCAAGTCCTCACTTGACCAAAGATGTCCTAGGGCACATGGGAAGGATGTGGACACGAGTGTGGGTGAGGGCGTGGTGGGGGATGTCTTGTGAGTGAGGGCGTGGTAAGGATGTCTTATGAGTGAGGGTGTGGTAAGGATGTCTTGTGAGTGAAAGCGTGGTAGGGATGTCTTGTGGGTGAGGGCATGATAGGGATATGGGTAAGGGTGTGATAAAGACGTCTTGTGGGTGAGGGCGTGGTAGGGATGTCTTATGGGTAAGGGCGTGATAAAGATGTTTTGTGGGTGAGGGCGTGGTAGGCATGTCCTGTGGGTGGGGGTGTGGTAGGGATGTCTTGTGGGTGAGGGTGTGGTAGTGATGTCGTGTGGGTGTCGTGGCCACAACACACAACATTAGGGTGCCTCCTCGTAAAGGGACTTACAATGTATTCAGAAGGGAGTGATAAGGACACGTAATAGGCGTCCTCAACCTCTTCTTTTTCCCCCTCTTATTCTATTTCCAACCTTCAACACATCCCACTGTCCTTTCTTCTTCACTCATCTTCCATCGCTATCGCCTTTCCTTTTCCTACTTCATTCCCCTCGTTCCCTACAGTCTCCATTCATGCAGGTAAAAGGGGAAGAGAACAAATTGAGATGAGGTGTGAATGTATGGGGTTCTTGGCTGATTGCGGTGGAGATATTGGTAGGAAGTTAACTAGGGGTTGCATATGGCGGAGCAACATAAATGGCAAGCTGATAGAGGAGAGACCGGTGGAGATAGGGGTTGGAGGTATTTTGAGGTGGTAGCCATAGGTAGGGGTGGACATGGATGGGGGAAATGGGTGGGGATAGTGGCGGCGGACAGCCAATGTCAACCCCATGCCGTCTGCCAGCGAGCGCCGAACGAAGCACTCCACCTTCACCTCCTCACCACCCACCTCACCCCATCTCCCACCATACCAGTACATTTCCATTCCGAACTCTCACTACCAGTTATCAGTCCCACGTGTAATACTCTTTCTCATCTAAACTACCCACCACGCCAAACTCACAGCATCCACCCGTTCCTTCTCTCTCTCTCTAGCACTGACCAATCCCCTCATCACAACATTCCCCTGATTACCCCCAACTGATATCTCCACTCACTTCATTAATGATTCTTTTACATTCATCCTCTTCTCTTTCTTTTATTTCCTTATCCTTTTATCTTAAAATGTTTCCCCTTCTTTCTTTATTTAACACTTTCCTAAATCCCTTCCCCCCGACCACCAAACTACAACATTAGGGAGAGTAAATACCTATAGGACACTTGAGAGTAAGCGCCTTCCTTTCCCTTCCGGCCTCTCCACCATCCCCAACCCTACGTTCCTCCTATGGTTCACACACCCCTGCTCCCTACCTCCCTCTGGCGATAAGTATAGGAATTGGAAATAGAAAAAAAATATATGACTGATGCACACAGGGCAAACGTAATGATCAGGGAATAGAAGGAAAATGAGAGAGAGAGAGAGAGAGAGAGAGAGAGAGAGAGAGAGAGAGAGAGAGAGAGAGAGAGAGAGAGAGAGAGAGAGAGAGAAATGTCTCCGCTGCTATTAATAATAACAATCGCACATCACATCATCTACATTTTCTTTGAGCCACTGATACGACATTCGAAAGAGAGAAAAGGGATGAAGGACAAGTGGATGATGGCTTCAAGATAATAAAGAAAATTGAAAACAAAGAAGGATACAAGGTCATGGGAAAAGGAGTCCAAGAAAGCCAGGAGGAAAAGAGGAAAAACAAATACAGAAGAAAGGATATAAATGAAAAGATGATGACTATATCATAATAAAATTGGAGAAAAATGAGAGCAAGAGGGAATGGAGAGGGGGGTAAGGAGACAAGAAGTAGCGTGGCAGGTACAGGGAGATGGGGGAGAAGCAACAGGTGCAGTGACGACGTACTTTTCTTACATTATTTTGGCTTTTAAATCTAAAATGACTAAAGCAAAGGGAAAAGGAACAGAGATTGCTGAGGGAAAAGCGATGAGCAAAAGGACGCCCCCCCCTCTCTCTCTCTCTCTCTGTATTTATTTTAACACAAACGTACACACGCCAAATCAGTCCAGAATCTATAAACAAAACAAGTACAAGGACCTTGTTACGAGCTGTTTTTGGAAGCATGCTGCTACGAGCCATATGTGTGTGCGCGCACACGAAAGCACATATACATGCCGTCCAGCAGGAGAGAGAGAGAGAGAGAGAGAGAGAGAGAGAGAGAGAGAGAGAGAGAGAGAGAGAGAGAGAGAGAGAGAGAGAGG
>CM035195.1:8680408-8691657 GCA_020233015.1 Callinectes sapidus | reverse complement strand
TCTCTCTCTCTCTCTCTCTCTCTCTCTCTCTCTCTCTCTCTCTCTCTCTCTCACCCCAGAGCAATATCCGTGCGTTAAATCCATCACCGAAACATGTTGAGTCATGTTCTGATTGCGTTTATTATCGAACCGGAATAAAATAAATGTTCTCTATGACAAAATAACAATAAATGAATAAAAAAAATACTAACTTGGTAATTCAATATTGCGTGATAGGGAGAGAGAGAGAGTAGGAAAATATTGAGCAATGCAGCAATTTGGTAGGAAAAAAAGTACATGGATACAAATAAAAATGGAGATATTGTAAAAATGAACAAAATGTAATAGTGCGAGTAAAGAAAGGGGGGAGTGAATTATATATAGTTATTATTACAGCAACTATTACAACAGTTCGGTATAAAAATATATAAAAAAAGCCCTTAAGCATTACAACAGCAGTTCATTAATACAACAAACTCAGTATAAAAGTAGAAAACAATAATTGCTAATGTATAATCCCATAATACAGTTACTAACACAACAAGCCAAGTATACAAAAATAGAACAACTATTAATACAACTAATACAACAAACCAAGTAAAAAAGATAGAGAATAATAAGTAATACAACACGATATAATTACTAATACAACAAGCCAAGTACAGAAAAATAAACAATAATCACTAATACAACACCCAATGATATGATTACTAATTATAATGACTAATACTATTCAATATAAAAAAGTACAAAAATAATCATAAACACAATAATCAACAATGCAAACAATTCAAAGCAAAAGCAAAAACAAGCTGCTATTTTCACGATCTTCTTCTTTTTCTTTTTTTTTTTTTTTCTTCTTCTTCTTCTTGTTCTTCTTCTTCTTCTTCTTCTTCTTCTTCTTCTTCTTCTTTTTCAGTTTCTCATTTTTATACAAGTTCTCTTTCCCTCGCTAGTCTTTTCAATATAGCTCTGTCTCTCGTCTGCTCTTCTTTCAAACCTTTTTTCTTGCATATCATCTTTCAACTTGCCCCGATACGCCAAGAAAAAAAAGGTCATTATACAAAACTTCCTTAATTTTCCGGAATATATCTAAAACTTACATGATATAAAAAAAACTTAACGCTTTGGTATCATCTTTCCTCAATCACCAATCCTTTTTTTATTTATTATTATTATTTTATTTTTTATTTATTATTTTATTTTTTATTATTATTTTATTTTTTTATTTATTATTATTATTATCTAAACAATATGGCCTTTTTATGGGAATTTATGGGCTAAAGGAGACCACCTAATGGAGACCTCCTATATATCTCCTATTTTGGAACCGTTACCCCGAGTGGACGCCCAATCTCCACTCAGACCCTGGCCAGGATTCAAACCCGTGCGCTCAGGGATTCCAAGACCCCCAAAACACAGGCGGTTCCACAGACATCGTGGTTTGTTGTACGCCCATCTCTAATCATTAAACTAACTCAAAACTGGAGAAATATAATAAAAATCTATCCTTTTTAATTCCCTTTTCTTTGTTGTTGATATCTATAAAAGCTTCATGTATTTATTTTGTTGTTATTTGTTTCGTGTCGCAGTGAAAGGGTTAACTAAATAGTGATGTGCATCAATAGACTCACGCAGGTATACATCTCTTTTCTTCCGCATCATACGAATAGAAAGAAAAATGTTAATAGATAAACAAAAAAAGAAAGTTCACAGTTTAGAGGAGGATAAATGACGATAAATGTTTCTGTAGTAATAACCAAATTTCTATTCAGTCCGTTTGTCTATCTATGACGAGAGAGAGAGAGAGAGAGAGAGAGAGAGAGAGAGAGAGAGAGAGAGAGAGAGAGAGAGAGAGAGAGACATGATATTACTTCCTGCATAACCTAAAAAGATACATAAAATACTAACTCCCGACCCCCCCCCTCTCTCTCTCTCTCTCTCTCTCTCTCTCTCTCTCTCTCTCTGCAGATGACTTCCCTAACCTCATTGCGTACTGTCATCGAGTGAGGGAAAAACTGTGGCCAGACTGGAATAGATGTCTTAATCCGCCCCTTCCTGACAACTACCTCCTGGACGCCATTGTGTAGGAGGAGCAGCAGGAGGAGGAGGAGGAGGAGGAGGAGGAGGAGGAGGATAAAAGTGGTGATGGTAGTAGTAGTAGTAGTAGTAGTAGTAGTAGTGTGTGTGTGTGTGTGCGTGTGTGTGTGTGTATGTGTGTGTGTGTGTGTGTGTGTGTGTGTGTGTGTGTGTGTGTGTTTCAAATGTTTAATGTACTTAATCGTTGTATCAATAAAGTGATAAGACTATAAATGACTTTCTCCTCCTCACACTGCACCTCTCTCTCTCTCTCTCTCTCTCTCTCTCTCTCTCTCTCTCTCTCTCTCTCTCTCTCTCTCTCTCTCTCTCTCTCTCTCTCTCGTACCTACGCTGCATTTATAGCAATACAAAACTAGTAACATCAATCTTACTCTAAAACACAATATTTCACTAAACCTAACCAGAAAATTATAGATAGGAACACGAAAGGATGATAAAGTGTGTGTGTGTGTGTGTGTGTGTGTGTGTGTGTGTGTGTGTGTGTGTGTGTGTGTGTGTGTGTGTCTGTGTGTGTGTGTGTGTGTGTGTGTGTGTGTGTGTGTGTGTGTGTATTCCTTGCCAAGATAAATAATCCTACAGCAATATAATGTCTTCGTTAATTGCTTTTGCTAATTACCATCTTTATCAATCAACAAGAACTAGGAACGAGATCATAACAAACAAATAGGAAACAAACATACAATTAACAATAATAAACCTATAATCCCTACTTCTATTTTTCTTTTTTTTTCCTTATTTCTCTTGATTAAAACTGTCTCATTTTCTATTCCCCATAGCTAAAGCACATTATCTTCCTGATATCACCGCTATTCTACGCTTTCTTTCACTCTATTACCTAAAAAATAACATTCTTTCGTGACATTCATTGCTAAAGGTAATATAACTCTCAATTAACTTCTAGCATTACTTTTAACTCTATAATGGTCAACTGTCTCACGCTGAAACCTCCATTTCTTAATCTTCACCGGACGTTAACTTTCGCTCACCAGTCTTTAAGAAGTTTCCTGTTTGGTATTCTTCGCTGAGGACTCTAAAGTTAACCCCCTTGGGAGTCTATCACGAAGTTCCGGAGGGGTTAGCGTTCTTTGAGGTGGAGGAGGACGGCCCACGTGGAGACCTGATCGATGAAGGATCCACCAGCACCACGAACAAAGAGTCCTTATTTCCCAGCGACTTGTGCTTTGGAAGAGGTAAGATTCTTGCCGGGGTTAACTGATGTGAGAGCACCTGTGTTCTGGTTGATGGCTTGCGCTGTGGTGCTGGATTACGATGTGGTGCGCTGAGTGAGGTGCTGTGCTGCTGTGGTGATGCTTTGGAGACAGATACAGGGCTGCGTTGCTGTGTGTTGGATGATTGACTGCGTGGTGGCGGTGCTTTGGCTGTGAGAGTGTGCAATGGTATTAAAGTGAATGAGGGGCCTTGCTGTGGTTTGGGGTTTACTGAAGGGGTGAGCTGCTGTGCTGTATTAACTGAGGGATTCTTCTGTTGTAGGCTGTGCTGTGATGGGGAGGGTGAGGGGCTGCGATATGATGGTTTGGAGTGAGTTTGTAGTGGTAGTGGTGTTGGTGGCGTGGGTAGGGGCAGCGGTATGGGTGTAGGGGTTTCCTTTGGTCGTTGTGGCGAAGCTTTGGATAAAGTGACATGCTGTGGTGACCTAGTGGTGGAAATTCCATATGAATGTAATGTTAGTTGTGGTGGTACTGGTAGTTTTCGTGTCTTATTCCGCGGAAGCACCGATGGTCGAGGTGAGGAGGTCTGCTGTGGTGGTGGTGGTGGTGCTGGTCTAGGTGTTGAGAGGTGCTGAGATGGTGGTGTTGGTGCTGGTCTAGGTGTGGAGAGGTGCTGAGATGGTGGTGTTGGTCTAGGCGTAGAGAGGTGCTGGGATGGTGGTGCCGGTGTAGAGAGGTGCTGGGATGGTGATGTTGGTCTAGGCGTGGAGATGTGCAAGTGTGGTGGTGTTGGTCTAGGTGTAGAGATATGCAAGGATGGTGGTGTTGGTGTTGGTCTAGGGGTTGAGAGGTGCCGGGATGGTGTTGGTGTAAAGAGGTGCTGGAATGGTGGTGTTGGTCTGGGTGTAGAGATGTGCAAAGGTGGTGGTGTTGGTCTAGGCGTGGAGAGGTGTCGGGATGGTGTTGGTGTAAAGAGGTGCTGGGATGGTGGTGTTGGTCTAGGTGTAGAGATATGCAAGGATGGTGGTGTTGGTCTAGGTGTGGAGAGGTGCTGGGATGGTGATGTTGGTCTAGGCGTAGAGATATGCAAAGATGGTGATGTTGGCCTAGGCGTAGAGATATGCAAGGATGGTGGTGTTGGTCTAGGTGTAGAGATATGCAAGGATGGTGGTGTTGGCCTAGGCGTAGAGATATGCAAGGATGGTGGTGTTGGTCTAGGTGTAGAGATATGCAAGGATGGTGGTGTTGGTCTAGGTGTAGAGATATGCAAGGATGGTGGTGTTGGTCTAGGTGTAGAGATATGCAAAGATGGTGATGTTGGCCTAGGCGTAGAGATATGCAAGGATGGTGGTGTTGGTCTAGGTGTAGAGATATGCAAGGATGGTGGTGTTGGTCTAGGTGTGGACAGGTGCTGGGATGGTGGTGCTGGTCTAGGAGTTGACAGATGCTGGGATGGTGGTGTTGGTGTAAAGAAGTGCACAGGTGGTGGTGGTGTTGGTCTAGGAGTTGACAGGTGCTGGGATGGTGGTGTTGGTGTAAAGAAGTGCTCGGGTGGTGGTGGTGGTGTTGGTCTAGGTGTGGACAGGTGCTGGGATGGTGGTGCTGGTCTAGGAGTTGAAAGGTGCTGGGATGGTGGTGTTGGTCTAGGAGTTGAGAGGTGCTGGGATGGTGGTGTTAGTGTAAAGAAGTGCACGGGTGGTGGTGGTGTTGGTCTAGGCGTGGACAGGTTCTGGGATGGTGGTGTTGGTCTAGGCGTGGAGAGGTGCACAGGTGATGGTGTTGGTGTAAAGAGGTACACGAGTGGTGGTGGTGCTGGTCTAGGCGTGGTGGTTTGTGGTGCTTTGGGTTTGGATTTCTGCAGGGATTTTCCGGGTGTTGAATTTTGAAGGGGTGGTGGTGATCTTGATGTAGATCTTCGATGGGGCGACCTTGGTGTTGAATTTTGGAGTGGTGATCTAGGCGTAGTTTTTAGACGGGGTGTTGGTCTGGGTGTTGATCTTCGGGTGGGTGGCGATCTGGGTGTAGGATTTCTAAGTGGTAGTCTGGTTGAAGAAATTCTGGGTAGTGGTCTAGGTGTAGTTTTTTCGAAGGAGGAAGGTCTAGGTGAAGGGCTGTGGTAACGCTGTGGTCTGTTTGTGGAAGGTCTCTGTGATCTTTCGCTAGATGGTCTGGGGGTCTGACCTCGCGGCGGTGGGGGTGGTGGTCTGAGAGAGAGATTCCCCTGAGACTGTGAACGGCTCGTCGAAATGCCCCGTTGACTACTTGGCTTACTGTATGAGGTTCCTTGAACGGGCAAAGGCTCTGCATATGAATCTGCTACCTTCAAAGTAATTGGTTTCATGGTGGTGGTAGTAGTGGATTTAGGGGAAACTGAATTCTCCTCCACGTTGATAGTCAAGTGAATGGACGGGAGTTGTCGAGCTTGAGGCGTCTGATTACCGCCACTGTTTGGGGTCTGAGGGCTTTTATGGGATTTGGAAGAGTGATCCTTAGTCTTGGGTGGTGGAGTGGTGGAGGTGGCGGAGCGGGCTCGTAGCAGTGCCTGAGCTTTTAGTAGGTGAGCGTTCAGTAGCGTCTGGGTGCTGATAAGTGTCTGTAAGTTGGCAGTAGTTTGTGCAGTAGCTGATGATTGAGTGTTCTGTGGCTGGGCAGAGTTGGCAGGTGGCTGCGTGGGGGTAACTGGTGGATTTCCATATGAAGCTGCGACTGGCGCGGCGACTGGGGCGTTGACTGGGGCGACAACTGGGGCTGTAGTACTGGGCACTGACCTGATGTGTGGGTTATGAGGAACTTGTGAATTGAGTGGCTGGGTATTGTGCAAACCTGGAGTGAGTAACGATTGTGGAGTGCCTATAGAAGGAGCGCTTTGTAAGGGATGAGCGTGGCGTAGAGCTCGGATGTGCCTCAGTATCTGTGCATTACGTAATTGTGCATGACGTAAAGCTAAAAGTGGATTATGCAGCGTCAAAGGGTTATTCTGTAAACCCAAGGGATTATTTTGCACTGCCAAAGGATTATTCTGTGCCGCTAACGGGTTACTCTGCGGTCCTAATGGGTTAGTCCCTAATGCCAAAGGATTCAAGAGCCCCTGAGAGGTAAGGGGGGATTGAACACCACCGGGAGACTGTTGGTTGATGAGCGCGTCCAGTAACAGATTAGTGTTGCTTGATGGTGACTGGCCGGAAAGAAGCGAATGAGCATTGAGCAGCAGATGAGAGAGGAGAGGTGACGGCGGAGTGGTGGGGTTTGCAGGTGGCTCGGGGTTATTCTTTTTAGTCCTTGAGGCGCCAGGCTCATCTACAAACACAAATACAGGTGCATCTATAAGTTCCTCTTTCTTCTCAACGACCTCCTCGCTCTCATCATCTTCAAGCAACAGACTCAGGAACTCCAGGCCAGTTTCAGGGTCATCAAAGAGTGAACCAAATAGTCCTCCTCTTTTCTCTTCCTTGGGACCCACGTTCACGGCCGCGTCTTGAACCGAGGGAGATCCCAGAGAAAAGCTTATATTTCGAAAGAGTGACTGGTCGATGCCTGGAGAGTCGAACCCTATGGCGTTGTTGAGAAAGGAACCCAAGATATGATCGGAGGTGACTGGTGTGTTGCGGAGGAGAGCGCCAAGCACGTCACTTCCCTGCTGGTTGGTGTTCTGTCCCAGTGGCTGAGGTGGTTGCTCGGGTGCGGCGTTGGCGGCTTGCCTCAAAGCAGGAGCTAAAAATGGCAACACAGCCTGGGCGAGCCCTTGAAGACCGGCTTGTTGACTAGTTTGGCCAGTGGATGTTTGTGTTCCGACGAATTGTAAAGGTTGGCCACCAGGAAACTGTGACTGCTGAATGGTGGGGAACTGAGTTTGTTGAAGAACTGGGGACCCTGTTTGCTGGACCCCTGAGAACTGGGTTGGCTGAACACCTGGGAATGGAACTTGTTGAACAGCTTGAAATCCCGGCTGTTGAACAATGGAAAACTGGTTTGCTTGACCACCTGGAAACTGGTTTGCTTGACCACCTGGAAACTGGGTTTGTTGAGCACCTAAAATTTGGTTTGGTTGAATACCTGAGACTCCAACTTGTTGGGCACCAGTGAACTGTGTCGGTTGAACACCTGGGAATTGAGATTGTTGAGCACCGATGAATCCATTTTGTTGAACGCCGGAGATCTGTGGCTGTTGAACTGGAAAATGTGGTTGTTGAAACCCTTGAAATCCTGTTTGATGAACTCCAGAAAACTGGTTTTGTTGAGGAACCGGGAGTAATATTTCGTCTGAGTTGAACGGAAGTGTGGCAAAAGAGTTTGGGAGTTGGACATTGGAATGTTGACTGATTGGGAACGGTGGTAACTGGGCACTTGGAAACTGGGCTTGGCGGGTAACTGTATGGTGGGGTTTTGGGCTTTCTGGAGTCTGTGGTGCTTGTGTGCCCTTCGAATGGGACTTCTGAGGTTTGTCTTGATAATCCATTGACTCGGCAGATGACTCGTAAGGTAAAGAGGAATATGATGACTTGCCGTGACTGGATGACTCAGACGGTTGGTAATTTTGTTTATCAATTGACTGGCTACCCGGATGCACTGCAGGCTGGCTAGGATTGAACACCGCGGACTGGGAGGCAGGAAACACCACCAGCTGCCCAGATGGGAATATCGTAATGGTGGAATTTGTGAGAGCCGTGGAAAGCGATTTGTTACTCTTAGTGGAGGAAGGTGATATGGTTGGTAGAGAGTAGTCATCTTTATCCTCTTTTGGCGAAGACGATGGCGGGGTAGGGAGGAAGATGTGGTGGATGGTCGGCGCCAGTGTGCTTCTTAGTGCATTTCGCTTTTTGGTTGGTTTGAGTGAGGTTACGAGCACAGGGAGGGTCGTCGGGCGCAATGTGGGCTGGGAAGTAGGTCGTGCCGTGGGCTTCGTTGTGGTTCGCAATACAGGCTGCGAGGTAGGCCGCGAAGTGGAACTCGTTGTAGTCCTCAATTGGGGCTGTGAGGTGGGCCGTGATGTAGGCCGCGAGGTGGGCGGTTTGGTAGGGCGGGTGACAAACACGGCGGGTGATTTATTTAACCGCTGCACCATTGCCTGGACGACTGATGTAGAGGAGGGGTCTGCGATCTGCGAGGGGGCGGGGAACAAGGCTGGCACTGCTACGGGTACCACGGAATCCACAATATTGTTGATGAAGTCCCCCGCTGAGGACCGCGACTCGCTGGAAGTGGACGAGCTTGTGGTGACGCGAGTGACGCTGAACTTGTCAAAAGCGACATCGTTATCTAGGACCTGAGAGGGAGAAAGGTGAACAATACAACAAAGAAAACTAACAGGCGGAAAATAAAAGCTAAGAGTTGAGTATATTGACCTCGATTCATTCTAAGTTAGGAAAGTAAAGGTAAAGGCAAGGTAGGAAAGCGGAGAAGGAAAGTAAAGTGTTGAGTTATTCAGATGTCACGATTCGCTTATACGCAAAACTATTAAAACGACAAGATCACGTTACATTCACAGCTCACCAGTGAAATGAACAGAGAGAGAGAGAGAGAGAGAGAAAGAGAGAGAGAGAGAGAGAGAGAGAGAGAGAGAGAGAGAGAGAGAGAGAGAGAGAGAGAGAGAGAACTCACAAACTATCCACAGACCAAATGTTTTTCGCTTCATTCCCCACACAGACAAACATTTCGCCTGAACCATTACAGTTCAGTGAATAACAATTTCGACCCTCCCATGAAGAAAAAAAGATAATAATAACAAATAAACAATAAAGTATATGAAAGAAATAGAATAAAACGAAATTGTAATAACAAACAAATATAAATGCATCAGGGCTAGATAAATGAACAAAGCAACACACCTGTACGACCATCACACCTGTACCATCACACACCTGTAATATTTCACATCTGCACAACTGACATCTGTACCATCCCTCACCTGTACCACTAACCCCTATACCATTCCTCACCTGTACCATCCCTCACATGTACCACTAACCACCTGTCTGGCATCCTTCACCTTTGATTCATGTATTACTCTGTCTCTCCGATTTTTTGTATTTCCTCCTTGACATACCATTACAACACTAATAGAAAAATGTACTTCTCTCTTTTACACTCGCCAACCAATGTTATCTCTGTAGCCAATTTTGTTAATCTACCCTGACATCCTTCACCATTATTACGTTCTCATGTATCACTGTGTCTCTCCGTTTTTTGTATTTCCTCCTTGACATACCGTTACAACACTAATAGAAAAATCTACTTCTTTCTCTTTACTCTCATACTTGCGTTTGTTTTGTATTTTCTCCTCATACCATTACAACATCAACAGAAAAACCTATCTCTTTCTTTTTTTGTTTTGGTTTTTCTCCTCGTAGCATTACAACACTGATAGAAAAACATACTTCTTTCTGTTTACACTCTCACTTGCGTTTGTTTTTGTATTTTCTCCTCCACAAACCATTACAACACTAATAGAAAAATCTTCTTTCTTTTAACCCTCACACCTGCAAACACGATAATGAAAGCCACTAATAGACGTGACGTGATAAGATGACCACTTGTTTTGTTACGTTGCCGGGAGGAGGTGCACGTGGTGGTGACATTTGGAGGCACAGAAGAAAAGGGAGAGCGGCAGCTGGATTTCACTCTTTCTTGCCTCGCCGCTAATTTCCCAGGCTTTGGTTATAATGATACAAATGACCAGATGTTTCCTTTCCTCGCTATACAACGGCACTGAGAGGATGGCGGTGGAGGGGGAGGGGTGCGAGAAGTGAAGTGGGATAACAAAGATGGTCAATGTGCCTTTTCCTCACTACTGCAACGGCGCGGTGAAGGAGTGGCGGTGCGAAGAAAGTGAAGTGGGACATAGCAAGGGTGACGTAGCAAGAATTTAAGGGGCATTCATCTCAATAGGCCATGAAATCGGACATTGAGGAGTTTTAAAAGAAGATTGGACAAGTTTATGGATGAGGATGATCGGTGGAATTAGGCAGAGGTGTTCACACGGGAACTGCCACGAATAGGAGTATTGGCCTCTTGCAGTTTCCCTGTGTTCTTGATAATGGGCTTGCAATTGATGACGTTGAACTTAGAAAAATAAGAAGGAGATAAGAAGGGTGCCGTAGGAATAATTCTTAGGATCAATTTTCACAATAGGACAGAAAAAAATGGATTCAAGATTAAAGTTAGATTTAAAACGAAATAGGAAGGAAATGATTGGATGAGTGGAAGAGACGCAGTAATTTGGCTGTAAGTGAGTCATTAATTAAGGAGTTTAAGAAGATTATTCAGTTTATTACAATTATTATGATCTGATCATCCTACACTGCAATGAAAGAGAGAAAGAAAGTGAAAATAAAGATGAAAGAGAAAGGTATTACTCCGCAGACCACCTTTCTAAGTAAAAATAAAACGAATAAAAACACATGACGAAACAACAACCCCCCCAAAAAAATAATAAAAATAAATAAATAGATAAATAAAAGTACAGTGAACACGAACGAGTACAAACAAGAGAAAAGAGGAAAACCGCAAAGCCACAATTGATACAACCGCACAAAAGGGACAAAACACAATACACAGGACCAAAGTAAAAGTTCCCTTCCACTCTCACGGTGACGAAAGGTGCCACAAATAACACGCCAAACATTATACACTGCCACACTACGCACAGAAAAGAACTGGAAAACGGCCACACACACACACACACACACACACACACACACACACACACACACACACACACACACACACACACACACACACATACACGGTAGCTTCAAGAACGTGATGTGTATTCCAAGGAGTGAGAAAGTAAGAAAAGTATATTGTATCAAAGAGTTATGACTGCAAATTTACGAGTAAGAGAGAGAGAGAGAGAGAGAGAGAGATACTTGCATTGCTCCTGTGTGTATTTCTTAATTGTTGGTGTGAATAAGAACAGTTATCATTAATATTGTCATCATTATTACCATCATTATCATTACCATTTCTTTAACAACATTTTATCTTCCCCTTGTCCGGACACTC